>PJEM01010822.1:13129-59221 GCA_004023845.1 Helogale parvula | reverse complement strand
ACCCCTGCTCACCTGTCTGGAGGGGAGGGAGACCTCTGCACCCCTGCTCACCTGACTGGGGCGGAGGGAGACCTCTGCACCCCTGCTCACCTGACTGGGGCGGAGGGAGATCTCTATACCTCTGCTCACCTGTCTGGGAGGGAGGGAGACCTCTGCACCCCTGCTCACCTGACTGGGGCGGAGGGAGACCTCAGCATCCCTGCTCACCTGTCTGAGTGGTGGGGAGACCTCTGCACCCCTGCTCACCTGTCTGGGGGGAAGCTCAGGCCCAGCTGTGGTCTGGCAGGTGACTGCGGGAACCAATTCACACAGGGGAAGCCTCTGACTCCACTCAGGCTGCCGCACAAAGACCACAGGACGCAGCTCACACAGAGGACTGTCTTCCAGGCCTGGAGGCAGGGAGTGTGGGATCCAGGCACCGGCAGGGCCGGTTCCTCCCAGGCCTCTCTCCCTGATGTATCCATGGCCATCTTCTCCTTGTGTCCTTGTAAGGTCATCCCTCTGTGCCTGTGTCCTAAACTCCTCTCCTTGCAAGGACACCAATGTTAGGGAACCAGGGTGTCACCCTAGTGACCTCACTGTATGGCGTCAGCTCTTACAGACCCCATCTCCAAGCACAGTTCCCCTCTGAGGTCCCGCGGGCTGGGGCTCCCGCGTGTGGATCCGAAGCCCAGTCAGCCCATGACGGGCTCCCGTCCCGCAGATGTGTGTCCGCTCCTTTCCTAGCCCAGGGAGGTGGCCCGGGGGCAGCCGCGATCAGTGCGGTGATGCGGGGCACGGACACACCGGCCCAGATAGGCTCCCACAACAGGCAGGAGGAAGTCCTGTGATCGTGCCCCAGATGGCAACCACAAGAGGCCACAGCTGGCCGGCCAGGGACAGCCCGGCTCACCAAGGCCCTGAAGGTGGGGGGTCATGTTGGCCGACAAGCACGTGATTCACCAACCATGTGGGGCGATGCAATCCACGGTGACAGACAAGACGCACACACTCCCACGCGTGTGTCCACAACAGAAGCAAGTGCCACGTGCAGGAAATGCATGCGTCCGCCCTGTGTGCCCGGCTCCAACCCAGGTTCTTGTCTGTCGTCCTGACCTACAGGGGTTCTGTCCCCAGGACAGGGCCTGCTCTAGATGGCAGGTCACACAGTAGGCCAGGCCTAGAGGGACGTTCTGTCTTCTGTTAGCAAGCCAGCTAGCTGCAAGCGAATCCGCTGCCACCTTCGTCACTCACGGCGAGGCTGAACTACAAAAGGCACGTTGGCGGTCATCCGCCCCATCCCAGCACACAGCTTCAGGTCCCCAGGCCTCGTGCAGGAGAGCAGGAGGCCGGGCCGGGCCAGAGTGTAGGCGTCCTGTGTGCGGCCCAGTCCGGGCCACACTCCGGATGGCAGACACAGGGCCGTGGGAAAACACCTTAGCCTTTCTCACTCAACAGACCAGAAAGGCAGACACGACGCCCCAGATTCCTAACGGGGTCTTGACAGTCTCCCCCCTGTGTCTTGCAGGACATGAAAGAGCTCCTGAACAGGTGCGTAGCCACCTGCGGGGGAGGGAGGCCGTGATGGGCACAGGGAGGGCTCTGCATGAGGCCGGAGGGGACAGTGACCCTGTGTCCACTGGAGGAAGAACAGCCTGAGTGTACAGTACCCGGAGGCCACCTGTACTGTGCTGAGGACAGTCTGCAGGGTCCCTGGGCAGATAGAGGTGCTCAAGAGCTTCCAAGGTAAGCAGGGGCCCAGCCGGAGGGACTGTCCTTTGTGATATTCACACTCTGTGCCCTTTCCGTTCAATGGGGACACGTGGTGAGATGCCCCAGTGGCCCCCAGTTCCTTGGCACCACCAATATGGACAGTTGGGGGAAGGATCCCAGTGGCCCGGGTCCACAGGGGGGCTCAGCCTTCTCTTCTGGTTAGGGAGAGCAGGGATGATTCGCTGCCCATCCCCCACGCCCGTCTGCAGAGAACGTGGTGCCGGACCCTGCCACCGCCTACCCCTACCTCCTCCTGTATGAGAGCCACCAGAGGCGCTTCCTGACCACGCCACTGGAGAGCGCGCTCCACAGCAAGGACCGGTTCCTGGCCTACCCCTGTGCGGTAGGCCGGGAAACCTTATCCTCCGGCAGGCACTACTGGGAGGTGGGCGTGAACCTCACCAGTGACGCGCTCTGGGCCGTGGGCGTGTGCAGGGACAACGTGAGCCGGAAGGACAGGGTCCCCAAGTGCCCCGAAAATGGGTTCTGGGTGGTGCAGCTGTGCAAAGGGAACAAGTACACGCTCGGTGCATCCGCCCCCACCCCGGTCACGCTGGCCGAGCCCCCCAGCCACGTGGGGGTCTTCCTGGACTTCGAGGTGGGGGAGGTGTCCTTTTACAATCTGAAGGACGGGTCCCACCTGCACACCTATGCCCAGCAGCAATTCTCCGGCCCCCTGCAGCCCTTCTTCTGCCTGGGGGCCCCCAAATCAGGCCAGATGGTCATCTCTACAGTGATCCTGTGGGTGAAGGCATAGGGGCACAGGCTGGGGGAAGGGGGGCGCGGGCGTCCCTGGTTTCCCCGGAAGGTGCCATGGCCCCGCACAGCCCAGGCCACCTGCCAGACCTGTCTACGGTGGAGCTCTTGCGAGCCACAGGCTGGCTGCGCAAGGCAGATTCGCGAAGCTGATCTGTAATTACGATTAAAGCCGTTAAAGGTCAAGAGACTATTCACACACGCGTCATAAAGCAAACTTTGAAAGCCGATGGCTGTCAGCTTGGGCCGATCCGAAGTGGGGACGTCCCGTGCCGGGCGCAGCGTGGGGTGCTGGGGTTTAGCCAGCCTTCGACACACGCCCACGAAAGGATGCTGCCTACGCGGTGGTCACTAGGACACGTCGAGCAGGGTCCACCTTGTCTTCCAAAACTTCCACGGGTGCACCCTTCGCGGGTGTCGGGGGAGGGGCGGCCATGGGAAAATGAAACTTTCCAAACTGCATCGCTTAAACCCTCAGAGCTGTCCGATGCGCCTGCAGGATCATGGATCACGGGCGGGAGAGTCTTCTCCGCCTCCACTGCCCCCGCAGTTCCAGGCGCATTAACGCCCCCGCGACAGCCCGCGCCCCAGAATCCCGAAAGGCCACAGTCATGTCACCGAAAGGCCACAGTCACCGAAAGGCATGTCACCGAAAGGCCACAGTCCCTACAGGCCCAGACCTAGCCTGCACAGATGCTGGCCGTGCCCGGCCCAGTGGCGCAAAGGGGACGGCTTGCATCTGGCCACCGCGGCCTCAGCTCCCCTCGTCCTCGCAGTCGCTGTGCAGCGCGGGGAATCCAGTGAACGTGCGGGGCGCCCGCTGGCCGGGGTCCTGCAACCGTCCCGTCCAGGGACGCGAGAGGTAGGTCACCCGGCGGTAGCAGTGCGCACAGGCAACGGACGAGCGCCGTGAGATCAGCGGGCATGCACCCTCCAATTCCGTTCCCCGAGGCCCGCGTGACCGGCCGCAGCCAATCCGGAGCTAAAGCGGGTTGTTCCAAAAAAAAAAAAAAGTTGCTTCCTGCTTCCGCCGCGGTTCCTCTTCCTGTCCGCGTACGGGAGCCCTGCGCCCTGCGCGTCCCCGGAGCTCGGAGTCCCGCTAACCCCGGTGCCCCGCACCCCAGAGCCCCTAACCCTCGGCGCTGGCGCTTCGCGTCCCTGGAGTCCCTGCGTCCCCCCGTGATTGAACCTCGCAACCTCGGCTGGCCCGAAACCCTCGTCCCCGGAGCCCCCGCGTCCCAGCGCGGTCCCCGGAGTCCCGGCGACGGAGGCCACCCACCGCCCGAGCCCGCGGAGAGCGCCGCCCTCCTCCGCCCCACCGGCGCCATGGCCGCCCCCGACCTGTCCACCAATCTCCAGGAGGAGGCCACCTGTGCCATCTGCCTCGACTACTTCACCGACCCCGTGATGACCGACTGCGGCCACAACTTCTGCCGCGAGTGCATCCGGCGCTGCTGGGGCCAGCCCGAGGGCCCGTACGCCTGCCCCGAGTGTCGCGAGCTGTCCCCGCAAAGGAACCTGCGGCCCAACCGCCCGCTCGCCAAGATGGCCGAGATGGCGCGGCGCCTGCACCCGCCGTCGCCCGTCCCGCAGGGCGTGTGCGCCGCGCACCGCGAGCCGCTGGCCGCCTTCTGCGGCGACGAGCTGCGACTCCTGTGCGCCGCCTGCGAGCGCTCGGGGGAGCACTGGGCGCACCGCGTGCGCCCGCTGCAGGACGCGGCTGACGACCTCAAGGTGCGCGGCGGCGCCGGCTGCTGTGGGGCCCGCGGGGAGGGGGGGGGGCTCGGCCCTCGCGGGGTCAGGGCGGTGGCGTGCTCCCGGCCCGGGGGCAGGGGGTCCCAGACCAGCGTTCTCTTGGCCCCGTGCTGGGGACCTAGGGAGGGCTCGTGCAGCACTGTGGGGCACCGGCCTGTAGATCTGGGATAGGCGGGCTGCTTGGGAGGCTGATGTGGGAGTCTGGAGTGAGGACGAGGCCGAAGGGAGCCCTGAGAAGGAGAAAGCTGGGAGAGAACCTTAGCGGTGGCTGCGTAGACAGACGCAGACTCAGTCCTTGGAGGTCGTGGGCAAGGCAGACAGTGGGGTGGAGAAGAGGTGTGAGAAGCCGGCTGGGCTGGGTGAGATGGAGCCATTGGCCCGAGAGGCAGGGGCCAGGGCTCCCACGGGGCACCAGGCTTTCTGAGTGGGGTGCTTGGGGCCACCTCTGCCACCCGACGTGGCAGGAATCTACCCTGCTTTGACCCCTGGCGGTGAAGCCTCTTACCTGTTCTGGAAACGCATTTCCTTAAAATCCGAACCAGCACTCACGGACTGCTGAGAGCTCAGGGCAGATTCGTATCTACAGTCTCCCCTGGGCCTCGGGAGCATTGGCTCCTGGAACCCAAGGTATGGAGCGCACAAGTGACATGGTGCCAACGTTTCACTGGTTAGTGTTGTGCTTCGTGGCCAGGCACGTGTGTCTGCTGGCGTGCTCCAAGGACAGGACTCGGCCACCGAAACCAACACTTGGCTGGTTGGTCATGTTCTAGAACAAACAGGACAACTTGGACCCCGGCATGCATCTGCGGGCTTGTCCGAGGTAGATCCCTGTAGTCTTGAGAGATGACACGCAGATGGCCTACCCCTTCTGTCAGCGCAGCAAATGTGCTCACGGAGAGTGACCACAAGAGCAGAGTGACCAGCCCTCCAGAAGCCCCTCCCGGCTGGCCTGGTGAAGCCTTGGGGCAGCACTTAAACCCCTTCCTCTTACAGGGGCGGCCAGAGCTTTTTCTCTAACTTGTTAGATTCAGTGACCGAGGCTTGCAGACTAAGCCAACAAAGGCAGAGTAACAAGTGAAATAAAACCATAATTTTATTAGTTAAAAAAAAACTTTTTTAAATGTTTATTTTATTTTTGAGAAAGAGAGAGCATGAGCAGTGGAAGGGCAGAGAGAGAGGGAGACAGAATCTAAAGCAGGCTCCAGGTTCTGAGCGCTCAGCAAAGAGCCTGCCACGGGGCTGGAACTCATGAACCACAAGACCATGAGCTGAGCCAAGACTGAGCACCCAGGTGCCCCATAATTTTATTAGTCTTTTAAATGTGATGGTGATGTGGCGTAAGGGCTTCACAGAGACAAAACGAAAAACCCCTATAGACGTGGGATTAGGTTCCATTTTAACAAAGGGTGATGGGCTGGGGGGAAGTGGCCAGACCAAGGAAAGGGAATTGGGGCTTGCCGGGCGGGGAAGTTGTGAAAAAGGAACTAGAGAATATCTGGGGGGAACAGATGAAAGATCAGGGCCCTCTGAGTCACAGCGTCCGTTCAGGCACACTTCTGTCTGGCAGCGACCTCGTGCTGAGTGCCGTCCCCTTCCCGGTACAGACAGGAGAGCACCCTTGTGGGAAATTTCTGCTCTGCCTTGAGGCTGAAAGGAGGGCAGAGGGCTCTTCTTACATCTGCTCCCGATAGTCCTCGTGCCAAAGTGGTCCCCTCTGGGGTGCCACCTTCTGACCCCCTTCCCTGTACTCTCGGGTAGCTGCCCTTCATGCTGGGGGTGCCCAGCACACCATCTTTACCCGTCCCCGATGGTCTGTGCCTGGCATTCACACACCCTGGGGTCCTGGATCCCCAAGGGCAGCGCTTTTGCACCGCCTCCTGGTCCTTAATCCATCTAGAAGGCAGATGGAGAACGTAAGCAGACAGCTGTGGGCCTGCAGGGAGCCCAGAGCAGGCGCGGGGAAGGGAAGGGGCTGGGGGGGTGGGCGGGAGGAGACAGGAAACCCGGGAAAGGTTTCCTGGGTGCTGGGAGGGCCTTGCTGGTGGATGTGAGGCTGTCCCGTGGGTCATGCCCGCTGGGGTTGATGGAGGGGGGACAGGGCCCTTCCCAGCCAGGGTCACACTGGCCTCACCTCCCCACAGGGAAAGCTGGAGAAGTCCCTGGAGCATCTACGGAAGCAAATGGAGGACGCGCTGTTGTTCCAGGCCCAGGCCGAGGAGACTTGTGCCTTGTGGCAGGCAGGTGGCACGGTGCCCGAGGTGCCGGAAGTCCGGGCATGGGGGCGGCAGGCAGGCGGACCCCCGCGTTTTGCTGTGCATAAGGAGGGATCCCTGTGCCAGACTCTGTACAGCCCTTCCGTGGGGTGAAGTTGGGGGCGGGACAGGGTGTGGGGAGCCCCGATGGGGGACGGATGGGGCCCCCGGGCCCTCAGCTGCCCTGTCCGCCCCGCAGAAGATGGTGGAGAGCCAGCGGCAGAATGTGCTGGCGGAGTTCGAGCGGCTGCGCCGGCTGCTGGCGGAGGAGGAGCAGCGGCTGCTGCAGAGGCTGGAGGAGGAGGAGCTGGAGGTCCTGCCCCCGCTCCGGGAGAGCGCCGCGCGCCTGGGGCAGCAGAGCGCGCAGCTGGCCGAGCTCATCGCGGAGCTGGAGGGGCGCTGCCAGCTGCCAGCTCTGGGGCTACTGCAGGTGAGCCGCGCTGCGCCGCTGGGGTGCGCGCCTGGCAGCTGTGGGCGGGGACGCGCGGCGCTGCGCCCCCGGGGTGTGCGCAAGGGAGCTCTGGGCATGGACTGGTCGCGCTGCGCCCCAGGGGTGCACGCGTGGGGCTGCTGCAGGTGAGCCCCAGGGGCGCGCGTGGGGGCTCTGGACAGAGACGAGCCACGTTGTGCCCCAGGGGTGTGCGTAGGGGCTCTGGGTAGGGACGGGCCACGTTCCCCCCGGGGGGTGCATGCACGTGCGGGCTCTTGACAGGGACAGGCTCACAGGACCGAGGGAGGAAAGCAGAGGAAGCCGCAGCCGGGGCAGGCAGTTTCCGTACTCACCTCGGCATCACCCACCTGTGAGAAGTGGGGGTGGGGGTAGCTGGGACAGGCAGGTGGTCCACGTGTGGCTGTGGGTCCTGCAGAGTGGGAGTGGGTACGGATCTGAAAGTCCACGCAGAACTGCTCCGCTGTGTGTCCTGGAGCCCTGTTGGGCCGTGTGACAGGTGGCATCCACGGTCTGTGGGTCACTAGGCTAACTCCAGAGGTTCCTGTCCCCTGGACCGAGAAGGGCCGGCAGGTGTCCTATAGGATTCCCGCACCAGCCCCGTGTGGCCTGGCTCCTGGCCGAGAGGGGAGGTGAGGGCGCTGTGTGTGCAGCCTTGGGCGCCTCCCACAGGGAGGTGCGGTGGTGACCCTCCTGCGTCTCACTGACCGGGCAGAGGCTCCTGGCTGCCCTCCTAGAGTTTGAACTTGGTCCTTCCGCCCCTGCTGAGACTCCAGGTGGTTTCAGGCCTGGGAAAAGGAAGAACTGGAGGCCACTGTCTGGCAGGGGTTCAGGGAGGAGTAGGCTGTGGTCAGCGAGGCGAGTCTGGGCATCCAGCCAAGAAGGTCAGGAGAAGTAAACAGGGCTGGAGAAGCCAGGTGTACCACAAGTTCTGGAAAGAGGAGGGTTTGGCCCCAGACATGAGATGCGAACCCCGGGTCTGTGCGAAATGTGATGTGGGGTGTCAGCTGTCCTGACTGGCCTGCTAGACTCCTGCATTTCACGCTGGAAGTGGCCGTCTGTCCCCCACCTGCCCTCCACTGCCCCCCCGCCTCACATCTCCTGGCCTGGGTGTTGGCCCAGCTGGCCAGCTCGAGGACCCCTGTCCCTTCTCCGGTTACCCCCCAGCCCCAGAGCCCCCCTGCCTGTGCTGGGGGGAGGGGCAGGAGAGCAGCCCCCGGCAGTGCCCTGTACTGGTGTGAGGGGGCGAGGTCAGGGGCACCTGCACCCTCGGGCCTCAGGGTTAGGCGGAGGACTGCTGCATAGAGTGGGATGCTGGTCCCAGCACCTGGGGTGGGTGGGGGCGTGTGCTCTCACGGACAGAGGAAGTGAGGCCTGGGGTGACTTCCAGGAGCCCACACCCGAGTCCCAGCTTCCCCCCCAGGCTCCTCCTGTAGCGATCCTGGGTCCATGCAGAGCCTTTTCCTAAAGGGATGTGTGTGTCTCCAAGGGGCCAGATGGCATACACAGAGGCCAGCGCCTTTCCTGGAGCTCAGAGCCCCCCCGCATGACCCTCAGGGTAGGTGGGGCCTTGCAGCAACCAGGGCTGCCCCTGTCATTCCGCACTGCCTCCCTGGGTGGGCTGCCCACCTAGCAGAACTACTAAGGACAGGCTATTTCTGCTTTGCATCCTGCCCACACCAGGTTCCTTGTGGCCCAGGCCCTTTGCACATGTCTCTTCCAGGCCTGCACAAAATCCCTCATTGTGTCATCAGAAGCCCACAGTCTCCCTGTTCCTTCGAGGCCCATTGTGCCTCGTCATACACCTCCATTCTCCCCCCATCAAGCCAGCACACACAGACCGTCGCTCGTGTGTGTCAAGATGTCCCCCCTTGTCAGAAGCCTTCTCTGGGCACCCTGTCTTACTTTCCTCCGCAAGCTGCGGTCTGGCCCACTAGCTGGTGCACAGCGTTTGCTAGGAATGACCGTGGGTGGCCTTCATTTCCTGCCGCTCCTGTGTGCTGTTCTAAAAAGACGAGGGGTGAGAGCTTCCCACCAGCAGCCCGTGTTTTAAGTAGCTGAGTGTGTCAGTCAGTCCAGGCCGGGTAACAAATCCCACAGACTGGGGGGTTCACACAACACATGTATTGGGTCCAGGTCCTGGGGACTGGAAGTCTGAGATCCAGGCGTGGGCAGGGCTGGTTCCTCCCGAGGCCTCTCTCCATGGCGTGAACACACCGTCTCTCCCCGTGTCCTCAAGTGGTTTTCCCGTGTGTGTCTGTCCCCGATCCCATTTTCTGATAAGGACCCGTCATGTGGGGTCAGGGCCCCCCCTAGTGACGTCCTTCCACCGGAACCACCTGTGCAAAGACCCTATCTCCAAATCTGCCCCGTTCTGAGGCCCTGGGGGTTAGGCCTCCAGTATTTGGATCAGTCCCTTGCGCGTGTCATGGGAGAGAGGAAGGTCCAAGTGGAGACAACTCACCTGGAACGTGGGTGTGAGTCCGGCACCTGCGGGAGGGTGGGCAGCAGAGACCAGGACCCCGCCCACGTGTCCGGGCCCCCAGGAGTGCTGGGGGCCCTGGGCTGGCAAGCAAGTAAGCAGTGCCCTACATTCTCCATGCATGTGGGGGCGTGAAGCCGGTTTTCCAGTGTCCCTGTGTCTGAGCCGCACTTGGGACAGCCCACTGCTGGTTTCTGATCACCAGGGGGTGTGTGTGTGGCAGAAGGGGCAGAGCCGGGTCTTGGGGGCACTGGTGGCTGGGGTGTGGGGGGGCCCAGGGTCAGGGGACAGGCGCTGACCCGCGTGTGTCTCTCCCACAGGACATCAGGGACACCCTGCGCAGGTAGGAGCCCCGGCCTCTCCCCAGGGAAGGCGGGCGGGGTGCAGGGCGGGGCTGCCACGGGGTGACTGTGCTGCACCCTCTCCAGGGTCCAGGACGTGAAGCTGCAGCCGCCTGAGGTGGTGCCCATGGAGATGAGGACGGTGTGCAGGGTCCCCGGGCTGGTGGAGGCCCTGCGGAGGTTCCGAGGTGGGTGACCTTGTGGCCCAGGGGACGCACTGGTCCTAAGCGCCTGCGGACGCGTGGGGTGGGTCGCCGCTGGAACAGACCCAGGCCCCCAGTTCAGAGATCTGGAGGGCCGGGCACCAGACAGCAGCTAAGGGAAGGCGGCCCAGCTGCCGGCCAGTGCGTGTGGAAAGAGCAGAGGTCAGACCACTGCCGGGGCAGACGGGCCAGAGCGCCTGCGCAGACCCTAGAGCCGGCTGGACACTCCCACCAAGCTCCAGGAGATGGAAGAATGGATATAGGGAGCCCTTGGTGGTTCTCGGGTACTCTGAAAGGGTACATCGTGAGGGAGCGTGGACTTCCTTCTGGAACGTTCCGAGTTGCAACGGCAGGTGTTAGGTGATTAAGGGTGGGCGCAGCATGGGGCGTAGCCAGTGCCCAGCCCCCACAGCCATCCGCAGGGGTGCACGGCGTCGCCCACTTGCTCACCCCGTGACCCCCGCTTCGTCTGCAGGGGACGTGACCCTGGATCCTGACACTGCCAACCCCGAGCTGGTCCTGTCAGAGGACAGGAAGAGCGTGCGGCGCGGGGACCTGCGGCAGGCGCTGCCCGACAGCCCCGAGCGCTTCGACCCCGGCCCCTGCGTGCTGGGCCAGGAGCCCCTCACGTCGGGCCGGCACTACTGGGAGGTGGAGGTGGGGGAGCGTGCCAGCTGGGCGCTGGGCGTCTGCCGGGAGACGGCCAACCGCAAGGAGAAGGGCGAGCTGTTCGCCGGCAACGGCTTCTGGATCCTGGTGTTCCTGGGCAGCTACTACGACTCGTCCGAGCGCGCCTTCGCCCCCCTGCGCGCGCCGCCGCGGCGCGTGGGCATCTTCCTGGACTACGAGGCTGGGCACCTGGCCTTCTACAGCGCCACCGACGGCTCGCTGCTGTACGCCTTCCCCGAGACCCCCTTCTCGGGGACCCTGCGGGCCCTCTTCTCGCCTCTGTCCAGCAGCCCCACGCCCATGACCATCTGCAGGCCGAAAGGCGGGCCCGGGGATGCGCTGGCTCCCCAGTGAGGGCGGGGGGAGGTCCTGGGGCTCCTCGCCCTGGCTCGAGGGATCAGGGTCTCCCAGCTGCGCGGGGTAGTGCCGTCCTCCGAGCTGGGGAGGCACAGGTGGCGGACCCGAAGCCGTGCGCTGGCTCCTGGAGTGTGTGCAGGGCTACCTACGCCTGTCCTGCGCCACAGGGCCCTGAGACCCCGGCCACCAGCTCAGGCGGCGGAGCCCTGCAGAGGTCTAGGGAGAGGCCCCGCGTTTGTGGGACGTTCTGGGGCTGAAGCCTGAGCCCCTGGCCGGAGGCAAGCCCAAACCCTCATAGGCCCAAGCCCCCATACTGTGTCCAGGTCCCTCCCTTTACAAGGCAGGGCCGGGGGTGCTTGCTCTGGAACAGCCGGGCACCAGGTGGTAGGCGGGGGCAGCCCGAGGAAGCTGGGATCGCAGGTCACCGGGCGGAGTCACCGCGCCCCCTCCCCCGAACGCAGACCACTAGGGTCTTCCAGGAAATGCTCTCCCCCGGGCTTCCGGTCAGCTGGGGCAGGTGTGCGGGCCTCCCCAGTGAGCAGGCGGGGAGCCCAGCGTCTCCCCGGGGCCGAGACCAACCGGCTGGACTTGCCCTCCCGCCGACCCCAGAGCTCCGTGGACGTGGTCCTCGGGCTCGTGCCCGGCCTGGGGGCAGGCGAGGCGCACACCGCCCCCTCTCCCTCCTGCAGTCTGGGATTCGTCTTTGCTTCATTCGGACTCGGTCACCCTGCTTAAAGGTGTGCGGCGGATTCTTTGTACTCCTAGATTTTATTTATTGTAAGGACTGTTCTCACAGTAAATAAACTAACCGTTGTCTGTAATCTGCTGGCTCTACTTGAGGAAGTAAGGAAACGCACGGGGGGCGGGGCAGAGAAGGTCACACACAGGAGGGACCCTCCCCCCAAGGTCAAAGTCAGGGGTGCGAGACTCCCAACCCGGTTCTCACAGGACGTTCATCTCACACACCTGCCTCAGGAACATTTTTTTCTTTTTTCTTTTTTTTCAGATACCCTGAAAACACGGTAGCTAAATACTTCTCCATTTACTTGGCTATGCATTCCCCCATTTTTGGACTTCTTGCTATTGTTACTTTTTTTAACGTTTATTTTGAGAGAGTGCACGCACAAGTGGGGGAGGGGCAGAGAGAATCCCAAAGAGGCTCTGTGACAGCACAGAGCCCAACGCGGGGCTCCATCCCACAAACCGTGAGATCATGACCTAAGCTGCGACTGGAAGAGTTGTGTCCTGGGTGAACTGAGCCCCCAGGTGCTCCTTTGCTGTTGTTACAAATGTAAACCACTTTGAACATCACAGACACACGAATGAGTGCTTTCTCAGTATAGTCGGGGGTCTGGCAAGCCCTTCCCACCTCTTCCCAAGCGACTTTCTGCTGCCTCACTCCTGGCCCAGGGTCGGGATACTGGGTGCTCCCCCCTGGAGCGGGAGTGGGCCCTTGGGGTCTGAGACTTGGCACAATGGCCATCGGAAATGCATACGGCAGCAGGACAGACTCGGGCGGGAGCACGGACCAGCACAGAGCCACACACAGGACTTCAGGACAGACAGACACTCCGGCCATGGCTTTAGGAGGGCGCCGGGTGCTGGTGTTGAGGGTGGAAACCTCACTTTCCCTCTGCCCTTCTGACAGCTTCACTGGGAACCCGGTAATAAAGTGTTAAAGAGAAAAACAGGTGTTTGACACAGACACTGATGTCAGATGCCTGAGAATGACTAACTGACCGGCAGCCTAAAACGGTAGCTCAGGGGCGCCTGGGGCGCTCAGTCAGTTACGCGTCTGACTTCGGCTCAGGTCATGGTCTCATGGTCTGTGAGGTTAAGCCCCACGTCAGGTCTGTGCTGACAGAGCCTGGAGCCTGCTTTGGATTCTGTGCCTCCCTCCCTCTGAAAAATAATAACCATTAAAAAAAAAAAAAGCTTAAAAGTTTGGTCAACAAAAGCACGACTTTGTGCAGACGTCACAGGACACAGGGAGTGGCATCGGGCGTCAAAGTGCCATGGGAAGGTAAACAGTGAGAGGCCAGTCCGTGAGATCGTGTGGATTCCTCCCCAGCCCCCCCCATGCCACATCCAGGCTGAGAGGTCTAGAGTTCCCTGCTGTGACCGGCAGTCCCTCCTGGCATGGAGGACAGACGGACACCTACATTTCAGTCCTGCTTTTAGGGATGTAAAGGAAGGACACAGCCTTTTTGTACCTGCTTCTCAACTGCCTACAGCTCAAAATAATCCTTATGCCAACGTGGGGTGATTTCAGCTGGCAAGGTCTGGTACCCTTCACGAGGGGCAACGAGAGCACGCCTCAGTGGCGCCCTTCACAAGCACGCACCCTAAATTCACACGGTCACCTTTCCACCTGTTGGCCCTGCTTGAGTCCAGCGGCCCCGGGCGCCGCCCACTGTTCTCGATGGCGAACAGACCGCAGCGACGCGTGAGCTCCTTCCTGCCTGCGGAGCCGATGCCCTTGTGAGGGGCCCCCGACGTCCTGCCCGGCAGCAGGGGTGAGCCCCTCCTCAGCCCCCTCAGACCGGAATGCTCAGCAGGTGGATCAAGCACGGTCGGGAGCAGAGCCAGGACGTGCCCCCGTGTGCTCAGCCGGGGGCTTCCACGCGTCACCCCGCACAGAGCCTACGCCCGTAATGGCTCAGCCGTCCAATGGGGAGACTGCAGAGAAAGGTGGAGAGGAGAAGCAGCCATTCTGGATTGTGATTCGTGGGATGGAGAAAATACTCGGGAAGGGAGCGCCTACTCTAATCTTAGGGCGTGGCTCCCTGGAGGTAGAAAGAACATTAAGGACTAAAGCCGTCCCTGCCGGGGCTGGGCTGGTCATTCCCTGCAAGCCTTTCTCCTTCCCCTCCTTCTCCTGGCCAGCAGTGTCCACAGGAGTGTCTTAACAGCCGGGGTCTCGCTCCCTGCACCTGCGTCCAGCGCCGGAGCGGCCGTGAGGTCAGCAGCGCCCTCCCTCTCTCCGCGCAGGCTCCTCCAGCGCCGCCTGCGCTCCAAGGAGCCTTGCCGAGGCCTCATTCTACCCCAGCTTCACCTGCTGCAAACGACCACTGGGTGACTTCCGTCAACTCGGGCAGAGTCGCGCTTCCAGGCGCTGGCACCGCGTCCCACCTTCCGGGCCCTCTGGAATCCCTCCCGGAGTGGAGCCCGCCCCGCGCCCAGGCCCCGGCCGCGCGCCCTGGAGTCCCCAGGACCGAGGTGCTTTCGGGGCTGCCGCGGGTCTCCGTCCGCACCGCTGCGCGCGGGCGCGGGGACCGAAGGTGCCGGCGGTGGACAGCTCAGTCCCACCTGCGCTGCGCTGGATCGTGCCGCCCCGCCCGGCGCCCCGCAGCCTGCGCGGGACCCCGGAACTTGGCCCGCTCCACGACTTCCTCCCTTGCCCAGATCCCAGTGCGCCTCCCTGTCCCCGTCCTCCGAGATCCCCGTGTCCTCTGTCACCCCAGGCCCCGCCTCGCAACCCGTGCATCCCCAGTCCTTCCGTGCCCCCCACTTACCCCACGGCCTCCCTGCCCCCCGCGCGCCCGTCCCGGGTGAGCGCGCCCGCCTGGCCTCTCCGCTTGGGTGCCTGCACTGACCCCTCCCCTCCCGATTACCCCCCAACCGAGGTCTAATTTTCACTGCATAGAATCCAGCTGTTCCAAGCGCACGCCTGAGTGATTTTTACTAAACCCACCGGTCTCGCCTTCCTGGGTAAATCCCACTCGCTCGGGTTCCTGCTGCCTGACTCGGTGCGCTAGTGCTGCCTCAGGAGTCTGACATTCTTTCACACCCGGGGACCTGGGTCTGCAGCTGCGCGGTGGGTCTCTGGCCCAGGGTTGCGCAGGGTGGTGTCCCGCAGCAGGGTGCTGGGGTCTCCTCCCACTCCGGGTGCCTCTGTTCTTTCGTTGCCGGTTCAGTTTCTCTGCTGTGACAGGTCTGTTCAGATTTTACATTTCTTTCTTTCTTTTCTTTTCTTTTTTTTTATGTTTATTTTTGAGAGAGAGACAGAGCAGGGAGGGGCAGAGAGGGAGAGAGACACATAAGCTGTCAACCGAGAGCCCAACGTGGGGCTTGAACTCACCAGCGTGAGATCTTGACCTGAGCTGAAGTCGGATGCTCAACTGACGGAGCCCCCAGGCGCCCCAGCTCCTCTCTATCTGCTTCTTAAAGTTGATTTCAGATCGGTCTTCTGTTGCGATGCTGACGTTTGCAGCTTGATTTTCCCTTTACGCACTGCTTTAGCCGCGTCCCATTACTGCTGTTCCCATTCCATCCAGTCCAAGACGCTTTCTAACTATGCTCGTGATTTCTTTCTTGACCCATGGATTATTCAGAACTCTGTCGTCTGGTTTGCGAACGTGTGTGGCATTCCCGAGTTGCCGTGCACGGCTGACGTCTGCTAGACTTCGGGACCTGTTGGCTGTGTCACAGTCTGGGGCAGGATCTCCCCGGGAAATGTTCCAGGCACACTTGTGCTGCCCTGCTCGCTCTGTTGCTGGTCAAAGTTCTGTTGTGCACACACAGGAATTTAATTCATGGGGTGACAGTGCTGAGCACTGGAAAGAATGCATTCCTGATACGCCTCCGGAGACAGGGGCATGCCAGGCCCAGCCGGCCACTTCAGGGAAACAGCAGTGTAGTAGGAGGCAGAAGAAAGGAATGAAGGGAGAAACCGGGGCTGTTTCCCTGGTTTCCACAGGAAAGAGAAGGCAGGGCAGGGTAAACGGCGTGGCCTGGCTGATTTAAATAATTCTGGCGGGCGGTGGGGCAGAGGGACTAGCTGTCTGGTACCAGCGCTGATTTGAGGCAGAGGGAATATTGGCTTCGTGGCTGACAATCAAAGTTGGCTGGTGGTGTGGACTCTGCTCTGGATTCTTTGCTTATGAAAGAAGAGATTTTGCTATCTCTAAGGATTTCCCAGCCTGGGAAGGGGTGGTCTTTCCCCCTTATCCCTGTCAGAGAGGACATAAACACTAGAGCATGAAAATAAGAAAATATATAGGGTGCCCAGGTGGCTCAGTCGGTTAATATTCTGATTTCGATTCAGGTGATTATCTCGCAGTTCGTGAGTTCAAACCCCAAGTCGGGCTCTGGGCTGATAGCTTGGAGCCTAGAGCCTGCTTCTGATTCTGTGTCTCCCTCTCTCTGTCCTTTCCCTTCTCTCTCTCTCTCTCTCTCTCTCTCTCTCAAAATAAATAAACTGGATATATAGATATATATTTAGTCCAACTGGCACTCTGCTGCCAAATAGACAAATCTAGAATCTGAGAACACACAGTTAGCATATGTAAGGATGTCAGATTTGCCAGGCTGCTTGATGGCGTTTGGTAATTCCGTGTTCTTGCTGATGGTTTTCTACTTATCCTGTCCACTACTGAGAGAAAGTTATTGAAATCTCCAGCTGTTATTGTTCATGTATCTGTTTCTCTCTTTAATTCTGGCACTTTTTGCTTTATGAATTTTCAGGCTGTTTTGTCAGGTGCATACATGTTTATAATTGTCATATCTTTGTAATATTGAATTTTTATTATAAAATGTCCTTTTCTCTAGTAACATTTTTTGTTTTATAGGTTATTTTCTATTATTTTATTATATCTACTTCAGCTCTCTCATTAAGCATAAGAGAGTTTGCAAGCTAAGGCTTTTGATTTCAATCTATTTGTGTCTTAAAATTTGTCTCTTATAAGCACCACTTTTACATGTTTGTTATTTATTTTGCTTTTTTGGTCAGGGACAATCTCTGCCCCTTAAGTGGAGTATTTCATGAACTCTCACTTAAAACTATTTTCAACTGTTTTATGAGGTCTGTCATTTTGCTATTTATTCTCTATCTCATGTCTTCTGTGTTACCCTGTGCTCCTTTACCAATTTCTTTTGTATTAAATAAATGTTTTCCAGTGGTCATTTTTATTTCTATTAGTGGTTCTTACTGGTTACTTGCGGGATTGAAATATGCATCTTCATGTATCACAATTTACATCAGGTCAATACTTACTTAATTCCAGTAAAATATGGAAGCTTTTATTCATTATAACTCCATTTACTCTCCCATTCTGTGTGTGTGTGTGTGTGTAGATAGATAGATGATAGGTAGGTTGATGGATGACAGACAGATGATGTCTATATGTTTTAACCGAATGATACAATGTTTTCATTATTGCTTGATATAATCCTAGGTATTTTATTTTTTAAAGTTCATTTATTTTTTAAAGAGAGAGCAGAGTAGGGGCAGAAAGAGAGAGAGAAGACCCCAAGCATGGAGCCCAATGAGGGTCTTAAACTCACAAACCATGAGACCATGACCTGAATCAAGATCAAGAGTCTGATGCTTAACCAGCGGAGTCACCCAGGCACCGCTAATCTTAGGTATTTTAAAGAAATTAAGGGATGCCTCAGTGGCTCAGTCAGGTAAGCCTCCGACTTTGGCTCAGGTCATGATCTCACATTCGTGGGTTCAAACCCCGCGTCGGGTTCTGTGCTGACAGCTCAGAGCCTGGAGCCTGCTTCCGTTTCTGTGTCTCCCTCTCTCTCTGCCCCTCCCTGCTCATGCTCTGTTTCTCTCTGTCTCAAAAATAAATAAAATATTTAAAAATTAAAAAAAAAGAAATTGAGAGAAATAAATAGAAACATATTCATAGAGACTTAATTAATTAATCTACATGGTTCTCATTTTGAGTACTTTTTATTTCTTCCTCTGGGTTAGTGAAACTGTCTGGTGTCAGTGCCTCTTCAGCATAGCTCCATCCTCACTCCATTCTATGTGCTTTTCTTGTTATATGTGTTAGATCTTTACATGTTATCCTCCCCAGCTGTACAATTTTATAAATGTCTTGTGCAGTTATTTTTTAATTAGTTAAGAGCAAATTTTATTGATTCTGTCTTTCATATCTATCCGTGTAATTATCTTTACTGTGCTTTTTATTGCCTCACATTGATCTGAGTTTTCTTTGAGGTCAATTTCTTTCAGTCTGAACAATGTCCTTAGTATTTCTTGTAAGGGAAGTCAGCTAGCAACAAATTCTCTGTTTTTTGTATATCTGAAAATATCATTATTTCCTCTTCCTTTGTGGAGGACAGTGTCCATCTGTTTCCTGGTTATAATTTCTCCATTTCGATCATTTTTATCTCTATAGATCATTGTCATCATCCTTCCAATTATTTTTATTTCTGTGTTGAGATGCCTACCGATTGTTTTCAGTTTTTATTAAAATTCCAGGCAGTTAACGTCCAGTGTACTGTTGGTTTCAGGGGTGGAGTCTCAGGATTCATCATTCCCGCACATCAGCCGGCGCTCATCACGGCGGTGCCCTCCTTAGTGCCCAGCATGTCCCCCATCCCTCACCCACCTCCCCTCTGGGAACCATCAACGTGTTCTCTAGCGTCAAGGGTCTGTTTCTTGGATTCTCTCTCTCTGTCTCTTCCTTTGCTTATTTCTTTTATTTCTTAAATTCCACATATGAGTGAAATCATGCCTACTAATCTTTTAAAAATAGGACTGACAGGATATCACAAAATTTACCATCTTCACCTTTTTAGCTGTACAGTACAGTAGGATTAGTTCTATTAAAAATTCATACTCACTGAACAACAATTTCCCTCCCCCCCCCTCGCTTCTGCTGCTGGCACCTGCCACTCACATCCTTGTTTCTCAGAGTCTGCCTAGCTTAGCTACCTCCCGGAGGTGGATTCATGCAGGATTTATCTTTTTGTGTCTGGCTTTGCTCACTCAGGGTAATGTCCTCACGGTTCATCCATGTTGCAGTGGGGGTCAGGATTTCCTTCTTTTTAGTGGTCGAATAATATTCCATTGTGTGCATACAATGCGAGTGTCCATTGCCGGTAAGGCTTTCTCTACCTCTTGGCTACTGGAAACATGCTACAGTGAACATAGTGATACAAATAGCCCTTTGAGATCCTGTTTTCAAATCTTTGGGGTGTGTACCCAGAAGCGGGAATGCCAAATCACATTGTAATTTAATTTTTAATTTTTTTTATCTTTATTTATCTTTGAGAGACAGAGTGTGAATGGGGAAGAGGCAGAGAGAGAAAGAGAGAGATCATTTTTGCGCTGTCAGCACAGAGCCCAATGCAGAGCTCAAACCCACAAACTGTGAGATCGTGATCTGAGCAGAACTCGGACCCTCAACCGACTGAGCCATTCAGGAGCCCCTTATTTTTTATTTTTAAGGGAACGTCCATATTGTTTTACATCAGAACTATACCATTTTCCATTCTCACCGACCATGCGCAGGAGTTCTGGTTTCTCCACGTCTTCACCAACACTTGTCATTTTCTGGATGTTGGTTGTTTGAATACACCCATGTAATGCGTGTAGGATGATGTCACTGTGGTTTTGATTGGCATTGCCCTGGTGATTAATAACAACTAGCCCTTTCTTAATATTAATTATTTTTGAGAGAGAGAGAGGGTGGAGGGTCAGCAAGAGAGAGGGAGACACAGAAACCGAAGCAGGTTCCAGGCTCCGAGCTGTCAGCATAGAGCCAGATGCAGAGCTCAAACTTACGAATCATGAGATCATGACCTGAGCCGAAGTCAGACGCTTAACTGACTGAGCCCCCCAGGCGCCCCCACATTTAGCCCTTTGTGATGTGCTTGTCGGCCTATGTATATCTTCTTTGGATAAATGTCTATCCAAGTCGTTTGTCCATTTAAAAAATATGGTTACTTGCTGTTCTTGTTGAGTTCTGAAGTTCTTTACATATTCTGAATATTAGTCCCTTATCACATCTATCATTTCCACAGATTTTATGCCATTCCATAGGTAGCCTTCTCACTCTGCTTCTTATTTTCTTTAATGTGTAGAACTTTTTAGTTTTGACATTGTTCCACTTGTCTATCTTTGGTTTTTATTTTCTTTTATTCTGCTTTTGCTGTCATACCCAAGAAATCATGATCAAATCCAATGTCATGAAGCTTTTCCCCTATGTTTTATTCTAGGAGTTATATAGTTTTATTTTAATTTTTAAATATTTATTCATTTTTGAGAGAGAGAGAGAGAGAGAGAGGCAGAAAGAAAGAGACACATAGAAACTGAAGCAGGCTCCAGGCTCTGCGCTGACAGCACAGAGACTGCCGCGGGGCTCGAGCCCATGAAGTGCGAGATCATGACCTGAGCTGAAGTCAGATGCTTAACTGACTGAGTCACTCAGGCGTCCCTTGGAGAGTTCTTCAAATGTTTGATGAAATTCTCCATTGAATCTTTTTATTGGGAAGATTTTGATTCCTGGTTAAATGTCTTTATGAGTTAGTCTGCTGAGAATTTTTATTTCTCCATGATTCAGTCTTGCTACATGGTATGGTCCTAGAAATTTATCCATTTCTTCTCAGTTATCCAATTTATTGGCCTTCCTTGTTCACTGTAGCCTCTTAGGATCCTCCCAATTCTCTGGCATCAACTGTAATGTTCCTTTCATTTCTCAGTTTTGTTATTTGAGTCTTCTCCTTTTTTCTCAGTTATTATGGCTAAAAGTTTGTCAATTTTGTTCATCTTTTTAAAAAAACTCTTCGTTTCAATAGTTTTTCTGTAGTTTTCTATTATGTCTTCCTAATTTTTTCCTCTAATATTGCCTTCTTCTGTTAACTTTGAGTTCAGTTTGTTCTTCTTTTTCTAGTTTCTTGAGTTGTAAAGTTAGGTTGTCGACCTGAGACCTTTTTCTAAGGAAAATGTAGATATTTACCACTATAAACCTCCTCTTAGCACTGCTTTTGCTGCGCTCCATGTGTTTTGCAGGTTGTGTTTTCCTTTGCCTCGATGTGGTTTCTAATTTCCCCTGTGACTTTTTTCTCTGGCCCATTTGTGTTCAGGACTGTTTGTCTGATTTCCACCTGTATACGCTCCCCTCCCCCATTTCCTTGTCGCTGTTGATCTCCAGCTTCGTCCCACTGAGGTCAGATAACACACTTGGTATGACTCAGTCTTTTTATTTTCATTACTATTTTTTTAAATAGCTGTCAAGTTAGCTACCGTCCAGTGTATGCAGTATAGTCTTGACTTCGGGAGTAGACTCCTGTGGCTCATCACTTACATACAGCACCCAGCGCTCATCCCAACAGGCGCCCTCCTCGATGCCCAGCATCCATTTTCCCCTCCCCCCAGCCCCAACCCCAGCCACACAGGAGTGAAATCGTATGGCATCTGTCTTCCTCTGACTGACTTATTTCACTTAGCACAATGCCCTCCAGTTCCATCCACATTGTTGCAGATGACAAGAGTTCATTCTTTTTCATCACCAGTGACTCAGCCTTTTTAAGTTTGTGAAGACTGTGCTTGCGGCCCAGCATGTGGTCCGCCCTGGAGACTCTTCTGTGTTCACTTGAGAAGAGTTCCTATTCTGCTCCTTTGGGGTGGAGTGTCCTGTACATTTCTGTTGGGTCCAGTTCGTCAGCAGTGTTGTTCAAACGCTCTGTTTCCGAATGGACGTTCTGCCGGTTCAACCCACTGCTGAAAGTGAGCTACTGAAACTTCCTACGTAATTGTGTTACTGCCTATGTCTCCCTTGAGGTCTGTCACCTCTTGCCTCACGTACTTGGGTGCGTTGCTGTGGGGATGGGGAGCAGGGGTGCCCCAGGCTGACATGCCCCAGGTGCCCCTCCCCCATCCTTGCCAAGGCTCAGGATGTTCTCTCGAATGAAGGTTTCAAGTGGCGTATGCTTCTGGTAAATTCTCAGTCCTTATATAGTTGCTTTTCCAACTCTGTTGTTTTGTTACTTTTTGGGGAGAGGATTTGCTGAATTCCTCGGTCAGCCATTTTTAATGGGCTGGGCAGTCTCCCCTCTCCCCCCTTATTCATACAAGGAAGAAGGAGGCACTGGGAGATGGATTTCATGGACCTGGGAATAGATATGTGCCCCGCAGTCTACCTGGTTCTGGAGCCGTGTCCCCCTCCGACAAGCCCCCCTTCCAGGGTCCATTCAGGCGCTGGGACAATGGGTGGCAGACCAACCGAGGTATCGGGCCACCAGCTCCATGCCCCTGCCTCAATGGGCCCTTTGCTCCCTCCGGCCAGGTCCCTAGGACCCAGCAGCCCCTAAGAGGACACTTGCAGACACCTGCAACCCAATTCCGAGCTTCTTGTGATGGGACAAAATTAACAGACACTGGAGACAGTTACTTTCTCAACTTTTCCTATCCCTTTTGGCATAAAGTAAATTTCACTCAAATTTGTTTCTAGATGGTTTTGTATGATTGTCTAAACTAATTAAAATATTTTTGGCATAGCATCCTGGATTAAGAATCGTCTATATAAGAAGTAGTTATGAAAAAAGAAGTGGTTATGAGGTGCCTGGTTGGCTCATTCAGTTAAACATCCAACTCTTGTTTTTGGCTCATGTCATGGTCTTATGGTTCATGGGATTAGGCCCCACATCGGGCTCTGTGCGGACAGCACATAGCTTGCTTGGGATTCTCTCTCCCCCACTCCTGCTCGCTCTCTCTCTCTCTCTCTTGTTTTCTCTCAAAATAAATAAATAAAATTTTAAAAAGAAGTAGTTATAACAAAAGTACTCTGAGACGATCAGGTTTTTAACTTCTAAGTTAATATTATTTGAGATTTGCTCATTATATAACTATAAAAACCTAGCCAATAGCTCAAGATTGACAGTAAGGACACCATGTATCTCCTGTACAGATTATTTCATTTTTTTTAATGCAATCATTAGGGGTGCCTGGCTGGCTCAGTTGGAGGAGCATGTGACTCTTGATCTCAGGATTGTGAGTTCAAGCCCCACGTTGGGAGTAGAGATAACTTAAATAAATAAATAAATAAATAAATAAATAAATAGGTAAGTAAATAAATAAATGAATAGTTTAAATTTTTTTAATGCTATCCTATCATTAATAAGCTGGCTCAGTAAACTCCTTTAAAATCCTTGGTCTTCATTCTGAATTGTACTTGTCCAAAAACAACAGTCATGTGCTCATCTGATGAGCCAATATCTATTGGTCACCTCTTTCAGGCCGCTTGCAGCTCCGTAACAAAATACCCCAGCCTGGAGGGATTTAAACAACAGACACTTATTTTCTCATATCTCTACTGGCTGGCAAGTCCGAGGTGGAGGAGCCTGATGATGTGGCTCCTGGTGAGAACCTCTTCCTGGCTTGCAGATGGCTCTCTTGCTGTGCCCCGCAGGTGGGAAGAGAGGGCGGGTCTTCTCCTCTTAGAACGACACTAATCCCATGATGGCGGCCTACCCTCATGACCTAATCTAAACCTAATTACCTTCCAGCGGCCCCGCTCCCAACACCATCACATTGGGGGGTAGGGCTTCAACATAAAACATTTTGTGGGAACCCGGGGCGTCTGGGTGGCTCAGTCCGTTGAGCACCCGACTTCAGCTCAGGTCATGATCTCTTGGTTGGTGGGTTCCAGCCCCACCTTGGGCTCTGTGCTGACAGCTCAGAGCCTGGAGCCTGCTGCAGATTCTCTGTCTCCTCCCTCTCTCTGCTCCTCTAGTACTCATATTCTGTTTCTTGCCCTCCAAAACAAACATTTTTAAACACTTTTTTAATGTTTATTTATTTTTGAGAGGCAGGCAGAACATGAATGGGGGTGGGGCAGAGACAGAGAGGGAGACACAGAATCCAAGACAGACTGCAGGCTAGGCTCTGAGCTGTCAGCACAGAGCCCAACGTGGGGCTCCACCTCAGGGACAGTGAGACCATGACCTGAGCTGAAGTCTGATGCTCAATTGACTGAGCAATTCAGGCGCCCCATAAACATTTTCATAAATTAAAAAATAAAAATCTTTGTAGAAACACATTCAGCCCATAACAGTACCTGCATCTGCTGGGCATTACTTATGGTGCCGATGACATGCCCGTGAACTCAGACCCTCTGAGCTCCGTCCTCATGGAGCTGGGATGTGCCTTCTGGAGAAATGATTGATAAAATCGGGAGTCTTCCATTGCCTGAGTTGGGAAGGACAGGCACGTTTACACCAGAGAACACATTAGAGTTTTATACTCGGAAGGTGATCATTAGGTCACATCTTTGTAACAAGTGATTTACACCAAATCCGGCGTATGTTTCATAGCAACCTGAAGGCCGATTCGGAGGGTGAGGAAGAATAGATCCCATGGTAGAGTAACGGGATGACGAGGATAACATAGGATAACTGTTCTAGAATAACACAGAACAATGTAGAATGTTTGTGTGTGGTTGAGTGTCTGCTGGGTCCTGAGATGCTGCAATGGACATGGTCTGAGCACAAGTGGGAGGCTGGCCCCACGGACATGGCGGGGGAAGTGGAGCTGTGAACAGAGATAAGATTCCAAGAAAGGGGCATGGCTGTCTGAGGGCATCTTACAGGAAGCCTGATGGAGTGTGAGGAGGGGCTGGGGAGGGGACATAGGGGATAAGTAAGGATTGACCTTACTCTATAAGCATCGGGAAGCCACTGGGGTGGGGGACAGGACGAAATTTGTGTTTTCAAAAGTCAAAGCGGTGTGGACAGTAGGTTAGAAAGCTAATTGGATGCAGAGGCAGTGAATAGAATACTGTTGCCATAGAGACGGGAGAGGCTGGCTTGAACTGGAGTGATGGTCAAGCAGGTGGGGTCAGGGAGGGAAGATCGGACAGACTCAGGACATGAGGGACGGGGTGAAGGGGTGGTTGCTATGAGGGTGAGAGAAAGAGTAGAGGAGGATTGGTGCCTGGGTTTCCAGACTGAACATCTGAGAAATGATAGAGTCCCGGGTGAGGTTTGGGCCAGCTTGGGTGTATCAGGTAGAGCCTGCACTGTGAGTTTTGCTTCAATGCCGAGTGTGTGGTGGGAGGTTGAGGCCTCCAAGCTGAAGGGTTAAACTGGTAGTTAGCCAGGAGTTTCAAGGTCAGGAATAGTCACTGCAGATGCTGCTGGGAACGCACCAAGACCACCAGTGATTCACTACAAGTACTCTCAGAACTCAGCAGAGTTATGGTTCGTTATGGAAAAAGGTCACAGGTGAAAATCGCCCCGAGGAGAGAGGCACATGGGTCAAGGGTACACCAAGGACGCAGGGAGAGCGAGCTTCCAATTGTCCTGCCCCAGTGGGGTGGCGGGTGGCATCTACTGCTCCAGCAACGTGCGTGCCAACATGGCGGCAGAGGAGCTCATGGCGCGTCGGTGCCTGACTGACCTCGGGACTTTAGTCTCTCCAGGGATTGAGCTGATCCTGCATAGGTCCTGATATCTTCCTATGGTTCTTACTTATTATCTAATTCCTTTCATTTCAACCTCAAGGACTTCCGTTCGCACTTTTGTGTTGTGTGTGTAGAGCAATGGTAATAAATTCTCTCACTTTCACGCCTGAAACTAATATACCACTGTATGTCAATATACTTTAATAAAAATGTATTTAGAAATAAGTTCTCTAACCTTTTGTTTATCAGGAAAGGTCTTAATTTCTCCCTGAGTTTTCCAGGATAGTTTTCCCAGCTGCAGTGTTCTTAGTTGACAGATTTCTTTTCTTTTACAACTTTTCAGTACCACCTTCCGAGCCACAAGGTTTCTACTGAAAAATTGACTTACGATCGTATTTAGAATTCCTTGTACATGATGAGCTGGTTCTCTCTTGCTGCTTGTTTATCCTTGTCTTTCAACAGTTTGATTATAATGTGCTTCAGTTCTTAGTTTATCCTACTAGGAGTTCATTGATTTTTAGGCTTTTTTTTAGATTCTTGGATTTTTAGATTTCTGTATTTTATTAAATTAAACTGTTTTTAGACATTAATTCTTCAGATAATCTCTCTGATCTTTCTCTGTCTCTTTCTCTCTTCTCCTTTTGGGACTCCCATAATGCCTGTTTTGAGACCTTTGATGTTGTGCCACCATCCCTTAGGCTCTGTTCATTTTTCTACATCTTGTTTCTTTCTGCTCCTCAGGCTACATAATTTCAACTGTACCTCCTTCAGTCACTGTCTCTTTATTCCGCCTGCACAAATCTGCTGTTTAACTTCTCTTTTGGAGGGCACCTGGCTGGCTCAGTCAGTAGAGCGTGCAACTTTTTATCTTTGGCTGTGAGTTCGAGCCCCACCTTGTGTATAGAGATTGCTTAAACATAAAATCTAAAAATATATATTAAAATAAAATAAATTCTGTTTTTCAATATATTTCCTGTATTTTTAGCTCAGAAGTTCTTATCTGTTTTTTAATGTATTTCTATCTCTTTGTGGATATTCTCATTCTGCTCATATTTTTTTTTCCTTGAATTCTTTTAGTTCTTTGCCTTTGTTTTCCTCTAACTCTTTGGTTATACTTAAGACAATGGTTTTCAAGTTTTTATCTAGTAAATCCAATGTCTGTGCTTCCTCAGGGACAATTTCTGGAAATTTACTTTGTACCATTGAAGGGCCCATTTCCCCCCTCTTCTTTGAATGCCTTAGGATTTTTGGTTTGGTAGAAAAGTAGACATTTGATAAAACCAGCCACTACCTCATGTCTTTGCATGTTAGGTCTGTGCTGGGGCAGTTCTCCGCTGTTTAGTTGAACAGCTCCTAGCCTGGAGGTCTGCTCCAGGTGTTGTGGAGACTTTTCTGATACATCTTGCCTGGAACTCACTGACTTTTTCAATTCTCATGTACACATGGCTGCGTTTGAATGTCTCAGTTTCTCAAAGAGTCGCCTCCAGCTTCTCCTTAGGATCTTAGATCCTTAGGATCTTAGATCGTCCCTTGTATGTCTCCACCTGTAATTTTTTTGTCACAAATATCTGTAAGTCAGCAGTCTCCTTGTAGCTTTCATGATCAGTGGCTGCCCCTTTTCTCCATCTGAGATCCAAGTTAGGCAAGATAGAGATCAGTCCTTCAGGCATCCAGCAGACAGGCAAGACCATTGCATACAGGGTCAACTCTGCCTGGTTCAAGGGAGGGGACTGGGAACTACACTGCTTGGTCTCTCATGGCTGTACCACGCTGGAATAGTGGGCTGCGCAAATAGAAACACCAGGAACTTCCATTCCATTTCAAAGGAGCCTTGACTTGTTGTTGCAAACCTTTGCTTGTTTTCCAGAGCTCCTCTAACATTATTTTAGCCAGTCTCTGTTCTTGTTCTGTTTTTTATTTCTCTCATGGAGAATGTAAATGACCTTCTTATAAAAAAAAATACAGATTTGAAGGGGTACATGCATCCCAATGTTTATAACAGAATTATCAAAAATAGTCAAGCTATGAGGAGAGCCCAAATGTCCATTGACTGATGAGTGGATAAAGAGGATGTGGTATATATATATATATATGAATCTTACTCAGTTATCAAAAAGAATGAAAGCTTGCCATTTGCAAAGATGTGGATGGAGCTAGAATGTATTATGCTAAGCAAAAGAAGTCAGAAAAAGACAAATATCATATGGTTTCACTCATGTGGAGTTTAAGAAACAAACAGATGAACATTTGGAAAGAGGGGGAAGAGGAGATATGAAAACAAACCACAGGAGACTTTAATGACAGACAACAGACAGGGTTGATGGAGGGAGGTGGGTGGGGGATGGGCTAGATGGGTGATGGGTATTAAGGAGGGCACTTGATGAGATGACCACTGGGTGTTGTATGTAAATGATGAAATCACTGAATTCTACTCCTGCAACCAATATTGCACTGTATGTTAACTAACTAAAATCTAAATTTAAAAAATGGGGTTTCCTCATGTGACATTTTGCTAATGTCACTCTACCGCACTGATTAATTTTTGAATTGTAAACCAACTTAGTATTCCTAAGATAAGTCTTACATTATCACCACGGGTTATCCTTAAACATCGGGGGATTCTATTTGCTCATATTTAGTTAGGTGGGGTAGTTTTAATTTTTAAAGTCTATTTATTTATTTTGAGCAAGAGACAGAGTAAACAGGGGACAGGCAAAAAGAGAGGGAGAGAGAGAATCCCAAGCATCTTCTGTGCTACCAGCACAGACCCCAATGCAAGGCTTGAATTCACGAACCATGAGATCATGACCTTAACTGAAGCACAGCTGATGCTTAACCGACTGAGCCACCCAGGTGCCTAGTTAGGTTTTGTGTCGTGTGTTCTTTTTTACATTGAAGGATAATTGGCACATAGTGTTACATTAGTTTCAGGTGTACAATACAGTGATTTGCCAAATCTGCATCACTCAGTGTTCATCACAATAAGTATGTCACCATCCGTCACCAATCTTATTGTTCTACTTTTTAACCCCACGACCTCTTTATTTTGTCACTGCGAGTTTGTACATCTAAATCCCCCTTATCTATCTCACCCATCACCCCCCACTTCCCCTCTGGCAGCCACCAGCTTGTTCTCTGTATTTAAGAATCTGTTATTTTGTTCATCTCTTTTCTCTTTGCTTTGTTTATTTGCTTTGTTTCTTAAATTCCAGATAGGAGTGAAACCTTATTTGTCTTTCTCTGACTTATTTCACTTAGCATAATACCCATGAGGCCCTTCCATGTTGTCACAAATGAATGGAAAGACCTCATTCTTTTCTAAGGCTGAGTAATACCTCATTGTGTGTATGGATCCCATCTTCTTTACCCATCAATCAATGATTGGACACCTGGGTTAAAGAGAGATACTCTAAAATGGTAATGAAGGGAATTTCACTTCTGAAAACAGCAGAGTGTATGAACTTCTGACTATTCCTTTCACTAGATACAAATAAAAGTTCAGAAAGTACACATAAAACAAACATAAGAAGACCCTTATGATAGTCGACTAAGGCTAAATGATAAACAGTAGGAGGTTTAAATAGCAGACATTCATTGATTCTCACTCCCAGAGTCTGGAAGTCTGAGACCCAGTCACGGGCAGGGACGGTCCCTCCAGAGCCCTCTCTCCGTGGCGTGCCCTCACGTGGTCATCCCTCTGTGCCTGTCTGTGTCCTGATCTCTTCTTATAAAGACACAGAAGACCTCTTATAAAGGTGGGTTGGGGCCCACCCTCGTGACCTTGTTGTATCTTAATTAACTCTTTAAAGACCCTGTTTCCAAGTATTGTCACAAACACAGTCGCCTCAGATGTTCAGGGGTTAGGATTTGAACATATAGTTTGGGAGGATGGGGCACAATTCATTCTACAACAACCTTGAAAAGTAGAGACACAGGTGGCCCGTAGGGGACCTGTGACCCAGGAACAACACCATGGTGATTTTCTTAGGTTTTCTTTCTCCTTTATATATCCCAGACTGGGAAGACAAGAAGTTAACAACTCAGAAACACAAATGAGCACAGGCAAAACAATGGCCCTGGAAAGCCTACTCCTTCTAGCCATCGGACCAGGATGGGGCAGACTAGCAGAACAGAAAACTCAAATATTCCAGACTTTGGCCCTATCCAGGCTGTAAGGAGGCTCCCCAAACCCACCCCTCCTGGGAGGGTGTCACAGAATACCTAGTGGAGAGCTGGACTTTCTGCCCTGCTGTGCAATACCTGGGGGCCAGAGGAGACCAGAGGGTGACTGCAATGCCCACATCTGCTCAGCAGTCACTGTGGCCCCCACCCTGCCAGCAATGTCAGTGGTACCCAAGCTTCGCCCTCCACTGGGCAGTAATGAGGTGGCATCAACCCTTCCCCTGACAGAGTAGTAGTGTTGGAGACAGCCAGTCAGGTCTGCTTTCCATTACCAACAACAATTCTCTTATTCTCTAGACATCAGCTAGGTGTCCAACAATCCAGTCTGTTTTTGACACCACATACCTGGAATTAACGTCAGATCCTACAGGTTAAAGGCTCAGCCCCCACAAGACAGTCCCCACTTATAATGTCAGGTGTAAGTCCTAGGCCACCTGTACTGCTGACCAACCAACTATAATTTGAAGGCTCCCACAAACACCTCCTCAGGTTTGATTATTTGCTAGAATGGCTCACAGAATTCATGAAACACTTAGGTTTGCCAGATTACTATAATGGATACAATTCAGGAACATCCAGGTGGAAGAGAGGCACAGAGAAAGGTACAGGAAGGGGATGGTGCTTTAATACCGTCTTTGGGGCACCACCCCTCCTGGCAAGTTCGTATGTTCATCAACTCAGAAGCTCTTGGAATCTCATTGTTCAAGAGATTTTATGGAGCTCAAAGTCGAGCCTTCTCCCCTCCCCAGAGGCCAGGGGTAGAGATGGAAGTTCCAGTCCTCTAGGCACTTGGTCTTTCTGGTCATCCGAAGGCCACCCACGGTTCCCATCCTAGGCCACCTCATGAGCATAAACTAAGGTGTGCTCTAAAAGAACTCTTCAGGAGTAACAAGAAAACATTTGCATCACTCAGTAAATTCCAAGGGGCCTGGAATTTTATGGACTCTGTGCCAGGAATGTGGGACAAAGGCCAAATTTATTTCTTCTTATATCACAAGCAGCTAAAGCAGGAACCTTACATAAGAACCAGAGTCTCATAACATGTTCTGAAAGTGTCCACATTTCAGTAAAAAGCCATAACTTGTCATAACCAAGAACCAACAACTAGGAAGATCCCAAACTAAGTGGAAAAAAAGAGACAAGCAATAGGCAAAATACTGACCTGACAATATTGTTGGAATTATCTGATAAATGTCTTAAAGTTATGATAAAAATACCCCCACAAAAAATTACAAACACATGTGAAATAAATAAATCAAATGTTTCAGGAAAGAATTTGAGGGTCTTAGCTAAGGAGTAGAGACATAAAGAATAACCAAATGGAAATTTTAGAACTGAACGATACAATAACCAAAATGTAGCTCAACAGCAGAATGGAGGGGACAGAGGAAAGAACTGGTGAACCTGAAGATAGGACAATAGAACTTACCCAACCTGGGGGCACCTGGGTGGCTCAGTCAGTTAAGTGTCTGACTTCGGCTCAAGTCATGATCTCACAGTTCGTGAGTTCAAGACCCACGTTGGGCTCTGTGCTGACAGCTCAGAGCCTGGAACCTGCTTGCGGTTCTGTGTCTCCCTCTCTCTGCACTCTTCCTATCATCATCATCATCATCATCATCATCATCATCTCTCTCTCTCTCAAAAATAAATAAACATTAAAAAGACCCTATCGTTTGTCTCTCTTGTTTCCTGTATGTTTATTTGTTTTAAAAATAAATAGATAAAATGTTCTAAGGGTGCCTGGGTGGTCCAGTCAATTAACCACCTGACTCTCGATCTTAGCTTCTGTCTGGCTCTCAGGGTCATGAGTTTGAGTCCCGCACATTGGGCTCCATGCTGGGCATCAAGACTACTAAAAGGAAATAAAAATAAAAATAACTGTACTAAAAAATTAAAACTTGGTCCTTGAAAGGCCTTGTTAAAAGGATGGGGGGAAAAGCTGCAAAGTGGGAGAAAATATTTATAAACCACATATTTCACAAAGGGCTAGTATGCAGAAAACAGACTGAATCCTCAAAATTCAGGGGTGCCTGAGTGGCTCAGTTGGTTGAACATCCAACTTTTGGTTTTGGCTCAAGTCATGATCCCAAGGTCATGGGGTTGAGCCCTGTGTCAGACTCCTTGCTGACTGTGGAGCCTTTTTGATTGTCTCTCTCCCTTCCTCTGCCCACCCCATCCCTCCCTGCTCTCTCTCCCTCTCTCTCTCTCCCTCTCTCTCTCTCTCTCTAAGATAATAGACTTAAAAAATATTTTTAAAAATTACCACATCATAAGGCACAATGCAACTGTTAAAAACAAGACGCACTACATTAGACTTGATCTTTAGAAACAGCCTACAGATAACATAGTCATAACAGACAAATGCAGGGACTTTGGGGCTGAGTGAGTCCATTCAGCAGGGTTCGGTCTAGGAAAAGGGCGATGGATCATGCCATTAGAAATGGCAAATCCAAAACAAGGCTGTAAGGAGGCCCTAGCCACTGTGCACAAAGCACAAGGGGCAGAGTAACAAGGCAGAGCTCACAAGAAGACCTGGGCCAGCCACCAGCAGGGAGCAAGGGAAGCTGAGCCCTGAGGGAAAGAGACATTGCCTCTGCACAGCCCCAGTGGGAATCAACATGTGCCAGTTGGAGCTGGGCTGACCCTGCAAAATTTGATCTAAACAGGCTTAGACAAGGACATGTTATCCCAGAACACAGCCCAGAGGAGGTTACCAAAGAAATGCAGTCTTAGAAGACAGATTGCTCACAGTCTCCCCTGGGTCCCCACCTACAGAGCCAGGCTTGCCGTGCACATGGCCAGCGGGGGCTGGGCGAGGAAGGAGTGGGCCCAGACGCAGACCATGAGGGCTGAGACCAGAGGTGTGTTCACTGTGTGTCTGAGCAGGAGCGGTCAGGACTACAGGACTGGGGACGGGCTCTCAGCAGAGGGCAAAGAGAGAGTCCCTGGGCACAGCGGACCTGTCCCAGAAGGGAGTACTGGCAGATCGCCATTCCTAACTGGAACTAGAATTAGAACTGGGAGAGATCAAGCAAGGTAGCAGGTGCTCATGCAATGTCAGAACCACACATTCCTTCCAAATGAGATTTCTCGGAGAGCGGGAGCTGGAGGCAGGGGGCGGGTGGGCGGACTCTGGTTCAGGATCCTGCTCCTATGGCCCTTCTGTACAGAGGTCCACCTCTGCCTCCCTCGGGGGGGGGGCATGCTGGTCGCCCACCAGGCTCCTTTCTGACTCCGACGGAGACAGGGCTGCTGCGGCCGGTCCTGGAGGCCACGCCAGGCCAGGGAGGTGACCGTGGGGGCCAAGCTAATGATCTTCTATCCATTCACCTCGGAGCATCCAAGAGCCCAGGAGAGGTGCCGTGGGGCCAGCTGGTGGGCGAGGCGGGGGACCAACTGCCCCAGGTTCCCCAGGAGTGTAGGCTGGATGAGCTGGTCACCCAAGGCTCTGACTCCTCCACTCCACCAACCAGGATGCCTCACTTCCTCCCATTCCACAGGGAAGGGCAGTTCTGCTGCCTGATGTCCCCCAAGCCCCGAGTGAGGTGGCAGAACCCTCACCACCTTCCCCAAAGAAAGAAAACCCACAAAGAAACAGTTCTGCTTTTTTATTGACGCGTCTGTTCATACACAGCGAGGCCCAGAGGGGAGCCCGAGGGGCACGCCCCACCGCGCGCCCCCCCCACCACGCGCCCCTCCCCGCCAGGCGCCCGCTCAGCGCCCCTGGGCCGGGTGGTGCTTCTTGTACAGCAGCGCCCGCTTCTTCTCGCGCTCGCGCACGAAGGCTCGGAGCCGCGCGGTGGGGAAGGAGACGGTCGCCGGCTGCGAGCCCGCAGGGCCCTCCTCGGTTAGCCACGGGCACTGCAAGCAACTGGACGCGCACGGCCGGCCCCTGGAGGGGGAAGACGGTACCGGCTGAGCTCCGGGAGCGGAGGCCGAGCGGAGAAGGGACGCAGGACATGGGCCAGGCGCGGTGGGTGGACGGCACCAGGGGCGGGAACGCAGGGCGAAGAGCCGGGCAGGACCGCCGCCTTACCACGCGTGCGCACACAACGTGCTCCGGAGAAAGGCCACGGCGCCGCCGGACAGCCCCGCGTAGCAGCGACTCAGACGGATGAGCCCCTTGCGCAGGGCTTTCTGCAGGTCGCGTGTCCCTTCACTGTTCACCGGGTACTCCGCGCTCAGCCTGCGCGCGTGGGGGGCCGGGAGATTCGGGTCACTCTCGGTGGCTGAGGACAGCGGGGGCTCCGCGGGCACCCTCCGTGGATGTCCACGTCCCCCCGCCCCCGCGCCTGGAGAACTCACATGATGAAGGCTGTTACGCCAATGGCCCAGATGTCGGTCTGCGGGACGGCACCCTGGCCCTCCAGGAGCTCGGGAGCTGGGAGTGGGCACAGGGCGGGCACAGATGAGAGGCCGGGGAGGGAGGCAGGCCCGGGGGCGGGGTTTCCTCCGGGCCCACCCTTCCCCCCAGGTCGGGCTGGCGTCAGCTCCCTGCGCACCCATGGTCTCCACGTAGTCCTTGAACCTCTCAGAGGGCAGGACCTTCTCCTGGGCGAGGCTCTGGGCGTTGCCCAGGTCGACGACCTTGAGTAAGTTGTACTCGGTGATGATCATGTTCTCGGACCTGAGGTCCAGGTGCAGAATGCGCTGGGCGTGCAGGTACTGGGCGGCGCTGAGCATCTGCCACAGGTAATCCTTCACCTCGGATTCCGAGTAGGAGACCCTGGGGGGGGGGGGCGCGATAGAGGGGCTCGGCTCTGTCCCCCGCGGAAGGAGCGCGGGCACACCAGCCCTTCCCGCGGGCTTGGGAGGGGCACCCCGCTCTGCTGAGTTCGGACCCGGGCTGGCCGGCGGAGGCGGGGCCGGGAGGTGGTGCGTACGGCGCGCCCCTCTGCGCTCCGGCGCGCGTTACCTTCCCGCCCGGGCCCTGCATCCAAGCCACCCCTCACCTCTCCGCCAGGCAGGGGAGCAGCTCGGGTCCCGAGCAAAGCTCCAAGATGAGCACCAGGTGCCGGGGGCTGAGGTAGGCGGCCTGCAGCTGGGCCAGGTGCGGGTGGCGCAGGCTCTTGAGAGCCTCGTATTCGCGCAGTACGGCGGTCCGGTCCTCGGGGCGATAGGGCACGATCTTGGCGGCCAGCGCGCGTCCGCTGGCCTTCTCCCGGCACTGCCGCACCACGCTGAAGCGGCCCCTGCGCGACGGAGCGCCGGCTAGGCTCGGGAGGACACTCCCCGCGCCCTGCTTCCCACGGCCGCCAAAGCGCGCCCAGCGGGAGGTGACCGGGGTCCTCCGGGGGAAGGGGGCGGCACAGAGGCTCCGGACCAAGTGGGCGGGCCTGGGTGGGGGCGCACAGTGGGGAGGGAGGCTGGGATGCGGGCAGGCAAAGCCAAGCCAGCGGCGCGGCGCGGGGTGGCGGGTCGGCCAGCCCTCCCTTCACCTTCGGATCTGCGTCTGGAAGGCGAAGGTTTGCGTGCTGGGGAGGGGCTGGGCCGGCCGCAGGGCGCTGCTCTCCTCCTCGGAGGCTGCGGGAGGAGGAGCCAGTGACTGGGAGGCACCCGTCCAGCCCCAGCTCCCCCCCAACTTCGTCTCCTTTACTCCTTCCCAGGCACGTGACAGGGGCCCTTCTGTGAAGCCCCACACTTTGACCTCTCCCGCGTGGGCCACGGAGGGGCAGGGACCCACTGGTTGAAAGAAGCCACCGCAAGGGCACCACGGGGCAAGGGGGGCTCAGTCAGTTGAGCATCTGACTCTTGATTTCCACTCAGATCATGACCTCAGGTCCGTAAGGTCAAACCCCGCGGAGTCTGTTTGGGATTGTCTCTTTCTCGCTTTCTCTGCCCCTCCCCTGCTCATGCGCACGCTCTCTCTCAAAAATAACAACTTAAAGAAAATAAAACCCCATCGCAGGGAGTGCGTGTGGCCAGGGTGGCAGCGCACCGCCCCCGCCCTGCCAGCAGGCCCTGCGCAGCCGCTCACCCAGGTGGCGGGGCCCTCCCAGGAGGACCGGCTCGGAGGGGCTGCTGTAAGGACCCATGCCCGCCTTGCTGACGCAGGCCGTCCGGAAGGTGTACGTGCCGCCCCTGGAAAGCTTGCTGGCTCCGTAGCAGCAGTCGAAGATGTCAGAGGCCAGCGTGTTCCAGCTGCCGCCTGGGCCACATGGAGGGGTAAGGGTGAGCTCTAGCCAAAGGCCTCCCCCCACCTCCCCAGGGCCAGAGGGTGGACAGACCCTTCCAGGAGGGAGCACGGAGGTGGCCGGGCTCTGCAGGAGGCCACCCAACCAGGCAGGCGTCCCGGATAGGCACCCGGGAGATGGGGGGGGGCACCGGGACGGCTCATACCGTCCAAGCTGCACTGCACGATGTAAGTCACGGGGCCGTAGGACTCCACGGGTTTCCAGACCAGCAGCACCCCGTCAGCATAGACCTCCCCGATGTCCGGGCGTGGGGAAGACGAGGGGCGCTCTGCGGGGCCGCAGTCAGTGGTCAAAGGGGGGCTCCCTAGGGCTTCCTGACGCAGCTCGGAGCCCCAGCCCACTCCGCCTCGCCCTCCTGCACCTATGGCCAGGCTCACCCCTCCCGATCCTGTTCATTCAGGGTCTTCTTTCAGCACCGAAGAGCCCAGGGCCTCCTGCGGCGGGGGCCTCGGTAGGCAAGTGCCCTGCCAGGCTCCCTTCCCACTGGACTCCGCACCGTACTCAGCAAGCCCGTGGAGTGGCCCTCAGGACACCCCTGTCAGTGCAGGGAGGCCCATCCCGACCGCCCAGCTTTGACCGACAAGCACCTGCTGGGAATCAAGCCAGCCCAAGAGCTGCACCCACAGCCCCTGCTTGGGGTCCCCTGCACGGTTTTTGAGATCACGGTTTGAGATCACAGAAACGCAAAATGGCAAGCAGCCTTCTCCTCCGTTGGCCAGAAGAGCTGGGATGGGGGTGTCGTGTGAAATGCAATGGGAGGAGCCCCCACACACAGAGGAGCCAGGGAGACGGCTGGGCCACCCTGCCTCCCGTCTCCCCTCTGGGAGGCCCCAGCCTGCAGAGCTGACTCCTGCCTTCTGTGGCCCCTCCAGGGCCTGGCCCTGTGCAGGGGCGTGTACGACTGGGTGGTGAGTGTCACATCCATGGGCCTCCTCGGCGGAGGGGACCGTCGTTAACCAACCCGCAAAGTGAGAGGTGGTCTCCAGGTACCCCTGGAGTCCCCCCCCCCCCGGCCTCCGTGGGCCGGGCAGAACCTCCAGGTGGAGGCAGTGGCTTGTGGGGTGGCCCCTGTCACCGTCCCCACCCAGCGGGCCTGGCCCGGCACACCTACCTGCTTTCCGGAGGACGGCCGTGGTGGCCACGGTCCCCAGCGGGTTTCGTACACTACACGTGTACACGCCCAGGTCATCGGCGGTCACCACCAGGATGGTGAGGAGCTGGAAGTTCTTGAGCGTGGAGGAGATGAGGAGGCGGCCACTGCTCTCCAGGGGGGCGCCATCTGCAGCAGGACAGAGCAGGCCTGGGGGGCAGCTCCAATCCGCACCTTGTCCTGAGCCCGTGCCCTCCTGGGGCGTCAGGGTACCTCTGCACAGGGAGAGCAATGCCGCCCTGGGAACCCCCCACTTCCTGCGCCCCAGCCGCAGGACACCTCCTTACCTTTGCTCCAGGTGGCCTGTGCAGCTGGCTGGGCTGACACTTGACAGGCAAGAGTCACCGACTGGCCCAGGACCACAGTTTCATCCGAGAGCTCCCTTTGGAAGGACGGAGCTGGGGAGCAAGATGGGAGGCAGGTGAGCCTTCAGCGGTGACCCCTAACCTGAGAGCAAGGCCTGGACCCCCGAGGCGGGGACACCGGGGAAGTCCACCCCTCCTCAGCTCATCTACAACACTGGCACCTGCTCCAGAAAGTCCTCTAGGATTGCCCCAAAGCTGGGACCAGAGCACCCCCTCACACTGATCTGGGCTCTAGCCCCTGTGGATGTAAACTTGTCCCCGACACTAGTCTGGGCGCTGCAGAGGGGCGCCCGTTCCCCACAGCTGGGCTCCCTGGGCTGCAGTGCAGCTCAGTCCCCCGGGCAGCGCACTCACCTCGGTCCTTGCTTTTCAGGCCCAGCCGAAAGGAGGCCAGGCCTGCCTTCTTCCTGGGGGGGCTCTCCTTCTCCGGACCTGCAGGGGGGAGGCCTCTGGAAGTCACACCTGAGGGCCCTGGCTGCCGGGAGCCACCTGCCACCCACAGTGGACTCCCACAGGGGCCCAGGAGCCCAGATCCCAGGGAGCTGTGCTGCAAACGAGCAAAATCTGCAGAGACCACACTCCCCACCTATCAGGATCAAGGGCAAGGGCACCGGGGGCAGGTAAGACCTGGGGGCCATGGGTGCCTGGGGAGGCTTGGCCTGGTTTGCTTCTCTTTGTACCCGTGTCTCCAGGCCCCCTCAGGTCCCAACAGCGGGCCTCAGACGCACACGGGAGGTGGGGGTTGAGGCCACACGGGGGGACCTGAGAAACAGAGGCCCCTGTGTGGGGCGGGGGAGAGGACCCTGGAGCAGAGTGGCTTCTGTGTCCCCCTAGCTCTTCCCTGTGTGGGAGCGAGGTGCCCCAAGATGCAAACAAGACACCGGCCACCTGCAGGGGCCTGCAGAGGGGGAGGGTGGGGTGGGGGAGTCACCTTCGGGCCTGCCCTTCAGGAGGCGGGAGATGTGGGCCACCGAGGCCCTGACCCTCCGGCGCAGCCCCAGCTCCAGGGGCTCCTCCAGCGCCGGCCTCCCAGGGAGGTGGAAGAAGCCGCCAGAGGGGGGTGACCACTTCCGCTTCCTGCTGCGGGTGGCCTCCCCGAGCAAGGCCTCCATGTCCTCTGGCTCCTCTGTGATCTGCAGGCTGGCTGGCGGACCCAGCGCTCCTGGCCAGGGCCACGCGGCCTCCGGGAACTCAGCCAGCTCCTCCTCGGCCTCAGACTCGGGGGAGGGTGATGACTCTGCTTCCACAGGCTTGGGGACCTTCCTGAAGATCATGAACTCGAAAGGGAGGTACTTGATGTCATAGAGGTCGGACAGGTTGAGGTAGGCGGGCTCCACCTCTGAGATGTCCAGGGACACGGTGTCGGCTGCTTCCGAGTCCCCAGACAGGTCTCGGATCTGCACCAGGGATACCTGGGAGCCCCTGCCGAAGTCTTCCCACGAGCTCAGCTCTGGGGAGGCCCTTGCAGGTGCCCCGCTGCCCTCGGGAAGGGGCGCTGCGCTGGCCTGGGGGGGCGGGCTCTGGGCCCCAGTGTCCTCATGCTCCTCTGAGGACTGAGAGGTGGCCCAGGCCATCCTGGCCCACATGGGACCCTGGCCCAGCATGCCCCCTGCGTCCCCGCCAAAAGCAAAGGTGCCATAGCCTGACACTCCTGCGTAGCCCCCACGACGCCCCAAGGAGAACTTTCGCGTGGTGGCCTGCTCCTGAGGCCGCTGTGGGCTGGGCTCTGGCTCTGGCTCTGGCTCTATCTCATCCTCCAGCTCCAAGGCCTTGCCCTCGGCATCCTGGGAGGGGCCAGGCTCTGTGCCCATCTGGGAGGCCGGAGTGGGGGAGCTAGGGGGACTCAGCCTCCCGGGGAGATGGGTGTCCTTCGGCCCCTCCACAGAGCCCAGCTGGGGGCTTTCTTGGGCTGGGGAGAGGGGGGCCTGGGTGTCCTCCTGGAGGAAGGGGCTAAAGGATGCCCAGTGGGGCCCCGAGCTCTGCTCTGAAGGAAAGAAGCCAGAAAGTGGCGGTGTAACAGCCTTCGGGGGGCCACAGCCTTGCAGGGGCGCAGAACCCCACTGGGGATGGAAGGAAGGGGTGGGCTGCCCCCCACAGCTATCCTGGGAGGACCCCTCTTGCTGAGCGGCCCCCGGGTGGCCCCCTATGGACGGCAATAGTTTTGGCCCCTGCAGGGATCCCTCCGCATGCTCCATCTCCCTGGCACGTGTGCCCCCTCCCGGCAGGCCCTCCCCTGGGGCTGTCTGCAGGCCCGAGAGGGCCGGGCCAGGGCACTGCCCGCCTCCACAGGCCTCAGCGGAGGAGCTGGCGGGGCTCGGCCGGTCCAGCTCCAGGGAGCGGCTGCGGCCTGGCGCTCCGCGGGCGCTGGAGCCTGGCAGCCGCAGAGCAGTCTCGAAGGAGGGCGCTTTGGCCAGCAGAGCGGCCTGCTCCTCCCGGGCGGCCTCCTCCTCCAGCGCGCGGTGCTCCAGCAGCGGCTCCCGCAGGCCGGGCAGGGCCCTGGCGAAGTAGCCGCCCTTGAGCAGGTGCCTCCGCCGCGCGGGGTGCCGCCTGCCGCCCGCGGCCGGGCCTCCGCGCTCCGGGGCCTCGCCAGCCTGCTGGTAGAACAGGCTGCGGATGACGCTCTGCCGGGGCACGCAGCCTGGGGCGGCGGGCGCCTCTGCGCCTGAGGGCGGCGCGGGCGGCGGGGCGGCGGCGGGCGCGCAGGCCTCGGCCTCCTCCGGCAGGCTGGCCGACGGCCGCAGGAAGCCCCGCGGGTGCAGCAGCGGGGAGTGGGTCACCGGGGACGGAGGCAGCGATTTGGCCCGGGCGAAAGGTGCCAGCTCGTTGTCGGAGGACGAGGACGAACTGCTGGAGGAGGCGCTGGCGTCGCCGCGCAGGTGCCGGGCCACCCCGAGCGACGGGCTGTCGGGCGGGCCCTGGAGCAGCTCAGGGATGGAGCGCATCACCAGGATGGACTTGTAGCTCATCAGGGAGCGCTGGGGGGTGCGGGGGACAGGGGCGCGTCAGCCGCCCGGAAGGGGCACCCAGGAGCTGGGGCGCGTGCGTTACAAGCCGCACTCATCCCCTAGGGCCGTGTCGTTCTGGCCCTGCCCAGGCTGGGACTTTGCGCATTGCGCGAACCTCCGCTGGACCCGCCGCGGCGGCTCGGAGAGCGCACCCCCCTCCCCCGCCGAACGAAGGGTGCCCACCCGGCTTCTCTTTCTCCCAGGCCCGGCGGGACGCACCGCCATCCCTTGGGGCCTCCAGGAGCCACAGCGCAGCTCCGGCCCCTCCCGTCGCCCCCCACCCCCTCCGCGGGGCTGCGCCGCTCACCTGCCAGCGGCTGCGGGCCAGCAGGAATTTGAGCTGCTTGGTGTTGATGAAGTGGGCCTCCTCCGCGGGTACGGACTTCTGAAGGGGCCCAGGTGAGAGGGACGGTGAGGGGAGACCCCGGTGCACCCTGTGGCCCACGCGGGCCTCCGCCCCACCCCCCACCCCTGCCAAACCCCAACCCGGTGGCCCGTCTCCCTCCGCGTGCAGGCCTGCTGGAGCTCAGCCCTCTCACCTGGAACCAGCGGTGGGCCAGGCACTTGGCTGCGCTGGGTCGGGCCCTGGGAGGAGAGGAAGGCCAGGGGTCAGGCCAGCTGGAAGGCTGCCCCCGGGGCAAGCCCCCGGGAGACCCCGGGGCGGGAAAGAGCAGCACACTCACTCCGGGGCCCTCTGCAGGGCAGCCTTGATGAAGTCCTGGGCATCCTCGCTGAGGTGGGCAGCCACGGGGCTGCTCCAAGACGCCCGCCCCTCCAGCACGTTCAGGAGGGTGGCTCGGTCACTCTCACCAGCAAACGGTGACGAGCAGGTCAGGCTGAAAGCAGAGACGTGACTTTGCTTTCTAAAGTGACCTGGATTTCCAGACCCATAGGGGCAGGTGGCCAGAGCAAATAGCGCTGGGTCTTTTACAGGGCCCCCAGTGGCACAGAACCACTCCCATCCCGTCCTGAGAATCCCAGCAGTGGCCTGAGGTCTGCCCAGAGATCCAGCCTCAGCTTGGGACAGGGGTCAGGGTCAACCTGGAGTATGTACCCAGCCTTAGCCTGAGGTGGGGTCCAGGCTCAGTTACACCAGCAGCCTCCTCTGGGAAGCTGTGACAATTATGAGGGGACTCTGGACAGACTGCTGGGACCCTTTAGGGAGACAGCTCAGTGCTTTCCCTGGCGACTCAGCGGAGCTCCTCCGGGCCACAGTGCGCAAGGACAGAGCTCAGCAGAAACCGCTTATCAGAGTTGGCTGACTGCTGGTTCCCATAATAGCCGCCCTTTGGGTCTTGGGTCTTTGATCTGGGGGACAGCCAGCAGTGCTCGTGGCTGGTCACGGGCCTGATGGGGAGGGCCTCAGAGGGGGTGGCTGACAGAGGCAGAGGTCTGCTCACCTGAGGTAGGAGATGACCCCCATGGCCCTGCAGGAGCAAAAGCACGGTCGTGAGTCACCCCATGCCTGGGCTTTGGGCAGCGGGTGTGCTCGGAGCTGAGGGGCATGGGAGGAGGGGCAGGGGCTGGGGGGGGCAGGGGGCTGCTGGCATCCCCTGGGGCCACTCACTCACCAGATGTCGGAGGCCTCGCTCACAGGGGTCTGCTCGATGATCTCGGGGGACACAAACTCGGGGGAGCCATACTTGCTGTACTGTGGCTCCGCCGGGGTGACTTTTTGGGCAAAGCCGAAGTCGCAGATTTTAATGTCCTCCCGAGCAGGATGCACCATCAGGATGTTTGGGGGCTGTGAGGCGGAGTCAGGGAAAGGGGAGGCCGAGCCCTAAGGAATTGACTCCCAGGGCCGCAGGGAGCACGTAGGGGTCAGTGAAGGGCCGTCCCAAGGCAATGGCGATGCCGGGGGACAGCGGGCAGTCTCGGGGTGGGTTCAATGCTATTTGGGGATAGCCTCCGATTCATCGGAGCCGCATCCCACTTGAAATAGCTCTGCATCCCAGAGAGTCCGGAAGTGCTAGCCCTGTGTCTATGCCCCCCCCCTCCCGCCACTGGCAGGGTCCCTCCCTGGTCCCTGGGGGGCCCAGGAGGGTCAAGCACCTTTATGTCCAAGTGGAGAACGCTCTGGCTGTGCAGATAGTGTAGCCCCTCCACCAGCTGCTGGATGTACACCTTGACCTGCAACGGAGGCCAGGGCTCAGGGGAGAGCCACCGTCCACCCCCCGCTCCGCTCCCCTAGATCTGAGCTGGGCGTGTCCTGCCGGGCAGGCTATGTGCAGAGCCTCCCAAACCCAAGGCCAGAGGGTTCCTCCGGCCTGGAAGTGAACGGCCTGACCAAAGCGGGAAACACCTGCTGTCTCAGGAGCGGGTGAGGGACGCCCCACCGGCCAGGTGGGGTCTGGGAGGAGAAAGCTGTGGCCTCCCGGGAGGGGGTGCATGGGAGGGCTTAGAGAGCTCTACTGAGGAGCTGCAACACCCCGCGAGGCCCCGGGGAACCCAGAAGGTCTCTGAGCTGGGGTGTGCTGGCCGTGGCCCAGGGAGAGCAGGAGACAGTCCGTTACCTCGGCCTCTGTCACCACACTCTTCTTGAACAGCCGGTCCAGCAGCTCCTCTGAGGAGCACCTGGGCTCAGGTCAAGGAAAGCACTGGAGTCTGGAACCCACCCTGCCCCACACGCGGCCTACCTTGGGGTGGGGCTGGGGCTACGCTGGGGAGGTTGGGAGGGACCCCAAGGAGGTTGGGCTGGGTCAGCGGGCAGAGTGGGAGGGGTGAGTAGGGCATGTGCGCCCCTCCCTGGAGCTCGGTGGGCTAAGGCCCCTCAGCATTAGCGCCGGCTGGGTGTGGCCTGTAAACCCGATCTCCCAGTGGGCGAGGCCCCATGGAGTGTGGGAGTGGCCCACTGAAGGCCTGACTTGGACCCTGCGGACACAGCCCTGACAACCAGGACCGGGAGCTACAGGTCAGGGCTGTGTCCAGGGGCACCTGAACAGCAGGCCTTGTGGGGCCCTTGGACCCGTGCCTGCCCATGGCCTCGCGTGTGCCCCTTGCTGCATCGGGATACAGCTCCAGGACCAGGATCAGGGTCTTCCGGGTCTCAAACTGGTCCAGCAGCCCTGTGACCAGCGGGTGGCTGAGCGTGGCCAGGATGTCTCTCTCGCGGTAGGCCTGGGTGCGCGTCCTGCTCCGCAGGGGGATGAACTTGGCCGCGCAGAACATCTGGTTTCCCTTGTGCTGCACTCTCTTCACGAAGCCGAACACGCCCCTGGGAGGAGGGGAGCCGCGCTGGTCGCCCGCACGCAAGCCCAGTTCCAGGACGGGCCTGGAGGAGCCGGGCAGCTCCGAAGGGCTGTGCTCGCGGGGGTCCTCCAGGCCAGGAGCTTTCTGGGGGTCTGCGTGTGGGTGCTGGGTCGGTGGGAGGGGTCGAGCTCCTGAAAGGCGGTGTTTCCGGAGAGCAGGGGGGCCGGAAAGGAGGGTGCCCCGTGGGGGGCGTGTTTCCGAGGCACAGGAGTTCCTTGGACGCTGGGGTTCCAGGGGGTACTGGGGGCTCCCAGGGACAAGGCAGGTGCTGAGTGGAGGGCGGGGTTCCCAGGGTGCAGGGGTTCCGGGGATGCAGGAGTTTCAGGGGATACTGGGGGCTCCCGGACGAAGGCAGGTGCTCTGTGGGGGCAGGGGTTCCCGGGAAGCCGCGGTTCTAGAGGGTGCTGACTCTCCCGGAGTGCTGGAGGGTGGGGATTGGGAGGGAGGGGCTCTGGGAGGCCAGAGTTGAGGGACAGAGTTCCAGGGACACCGGGGTCCCCGGGGCACAGGGTTTCCAGGGTGTGCAGGGGGCTCCCCGGAGCGCTGGGGCTCCCGGGGGTGGGGACTGGGGGTAGGGGCTCTGGGAAGTGAGGGTTGAGGGGCAGCGGCCCCCGGGGTGGGTTCCTGACAATACCTTCCAATTTCCTCCTTGACCTCGTAGAAGGAATGCAGCTTCCTTCGAAAGCTTTGCTTCTCGGCGGCGGCCTCGCCGTCTCCTGCTGTGAAGAACAGGGAGCTGTCACTGTGGGTACAGACGTCCACTTCCGGTGCTGGACCCGACTGTGCTGGAACCCGAAGGGGGCCGCAGACCGCCCCCCATGCCTGCGAGGGGCCGAGACACGGCTTCCGGGAGGGATCCCCAGACTCACCCCCGTGGACCACCAGCTCCGCTTTACACAGCACCTGGCCACCAGCGTTTTGGGCCAGGCAAGTGTAGACGCCGGCGTCCTGCTGGGTCACGTCCCTCAGCACCAGGGAGTATGTGGACCCTTCCCGCTGCTGGCTGAGCCGGGCACCATCCACCAACTGGGCATCATCCTGGGGGCACGGGCGGGCGGCGCAGTGGTCAGCCAGCCTGGGGACTCCCGCCCTCAGGTGAACACCACAGCCTCCAGTCCCTGCCCCCAGCCCGGCGCCTGTCCCTACCCGGTACCAGGTCACTGTGGGCTGCGGGCTGCCCTCGATGACCGCCTGGAACTGCGCTGTGCTGCCCCTCTGTGCCTGCACATCCTCGATGGTGACCTGCATGGACGGGGGCCCTGGGGTGCAGGAGAGAGCCGGGGGAGGGGTCCAGGCTGTGGGTCCCTGCCCCGCATTGCGCCTTGGAGCTGGGGCTTGCAGCCAGAGACCACCCCCCTCTAGTGGGCCAGCAGTGAGCTCCTTGGCCTGTCCTGGGCCGTGATACACCTAATACGGGCACCTGCCTCCTGACTCGGTCCGGGCCCCTGACAGTCAGGAGGCACCTGCTGGCGCCTCTGTCTCTCCTGCTATCCAAGGACAGGGCTTTCAGAGCACACCCACGCCTGCCCGGGAAGACGGTCCCAGAGTCCAGCTGGCTACTGCCAGCCCCTCACCCTCCCAGGTGACAGCTCTCGCTCCTCCCTGGGGGGATGCAGGGGCAGTGCGCACCCTCCCCCCCAGCCACAGCAGGGCTGGGACACGCCAGGGGCTCTGCAGATTCCTCTGCACGAGCGTCCCTCCCCCAGTCCAGGGCTCGGGGAGCACACACAGGCCTGACCCGCTAAGCCCCCGCCTACTTGTGGCCCCCGTGTCGCTGGCCTGGTACACGTATGTCCGATGCGTGGTCTCCGTGAACACCTGGCTGTGGATGTCCCAGAGCTCCACCGCGCCTGCCCCCGGCCAGGCTGTGCCCTCCAACCTGTGGTCATGGACCGGGGTGAGCTGTCTGCTCTTCTCCTACAGCCCTGCAGTGTGGACGGCTCTGCCTGCCCTCAGTCCCTGTACTGCAGCAGACTTTTAGGGAGGGGATGTGCAGGAGGGGACCCAGCCCTGGTGAGGCGAGGACTCCACCCAGTACCCCTCACCCTGAGGGCAGTCTCTCCACTCTGCCCTGCCCCTGGGGTGTCCCCTCATGAACTTCCCCCACCCAGCATGCCAGGGAGGTTACCGGATGGGCACGGTGCGTCCCTGGGCCTCAGCGTGGGCCCCCAAGTCCTGCTCCTGGCCCTCCTGGGGAAGAGGCTCTGGCACCTTCTGGGGCTCAACTGGTAGGAGACAGGGGCTTAGTGAGAGGGAACTTGGGGTGGCGATGAGACCATCCCCCATAACGTGTCCCCGTGTCATCCTCCAGGCCCAGAGGGTGGGGGAGAGGCTGTGGGGGTGCAGGGCCCCTGTGGGTAGGAACAGACAGGGAATACGCTCCTCCAAACCCAGGGCCCCCTCCTCCCTGAAGAGCCCAGATGCCCAGGCAGTCTCCTGTCCTAGCTCCTAGCCTGGGCCAGCAGCCTCGCGGAAGGGTCCCAGCCACCCAGACAATGGCCATCCTGGCAGCCACGTGCAGGAGCTTCGGGGGGGGGGGGCCCCGAGGCAGCATCCCTGGGGGGTTCATCTGTCCAAGGTGGTGTGAGGGATCTACCTCTGCTCTCCTCCTCCTCCCTCACTTCCTCCTCCTTCTCCTCCTCCGCCCTCACCTCCTCCTCCCTCTTCTCTTTTCTCCTTCCTCCTCCTCCCTCTCCTCCTCTTCCCTCATTTCCTCCTCCCTCCTCTCTCTTCTCCTTCGTCCTCCCTCCTCCTCACCTACCCAGAAGCACAAGGCATGCAGGCTGTGTGC
>PJEM01010822.1:0-13029 GCA_004023845.1 Helogale parvula | reverse complement strand
AGCTCCTGGTACATCTTCCTCTCCCTCCTGGGGGTCATTCTTCCTGTGGTCATGCCACAGCCTCCCAAGTGCCCAGGGATGCCCACCACTCAATTCCCAGCGGGTCCTCAGCCTGGAGCTCTCCTCTGCCTCAAACCCTTTCTCTTGTTCATCTTCTGTAGCCTCAGACCCTTCAGGCTGGAGAGGTGACTGGGCAGGCTGCTGTCTGTGTGCCCTCCATGCCAGTGGGGCACCCATCTCATCCTTCCCCAGTCCAAGGTCAGCAGACCCTGGACACATCACGGCCTCCGTGCCCATCTCACCACAGCCCCCAATGCACAGATGGCAGGGAGGCCTGCTCAGCCTCCAGCAGGCTGGGAATGACCACTTGTCCTGCCCGTGTGAGCAAGCTACACGGGCGAGCTGTCACGCCTCCACCCAGGGACCCCAGGATGGGCCAGAGCCCACAGCTGGTGCCAGGTGCCCCCCAAGGGCTGCTACTGGTGGGTCACCAGAGCCAGGCATGGAGGGCCTTCCCCCGCAAGTCGCCGGAGCCACCAGGCAGAGAAGCAAGAAAGCAGAGCAGACATAATGCAGGGAACCAGTTTATTATCATTGGGGGCATCTGATGGGCCAATTTGCACGCACAGACCCTGGTCCACCCTGCAGAGAGGCTCTGGAGGTCCTGCAGGTATGTGCCCTGCACAGGCCTCCCGAAGGCCAAGAGAACTGTTCATGGTGAATATGTGGCTGGGGAGCCCCTAGCTGAAAGGAAGATCAGGACCCTAGCCCAGGGCAGGCAGGCCCACCTGGCATCCTGGCCTTGTGAACATGGCCAGACAGACACAGCATCCCTGACCTATTCCTGGAGCCCTGAGCCCAGAGCTGCATCTGTGAGTCTCTCCAGCCTGTGCCCTTCAGAGGCTTTTGTAATTCCTGAGACTCCAAGTCTGTGCATAGTGTCCTCAGCTGGACCAGGCCCCATGAGGTAGCAAGTGCCTGGGGCAGAAGGGGCAGGTGGGCTCCAGCCCTGAGTTCTTGGAAAGTGAAGGGAAGATCAGAGCACACGTGTCCATGGGGCACTGGCTTCCTCCATGCAGCCACAGTGGCTGCATTGGGGTGCCCAGCAGCCAAGCCCCTGATGCTCCCAGCCTCATCCCTGGGAGGGGCTGGGGGCCTTGTCCCCATCAGGGCGGATGTGCAGGGTGACTGTCTCACCCACTGTCCCAAAGCTGATCGTCTGGGTGGAAACCTCCGTTTTGAAGCTACTCTGACCACTGTCTGCAGACCGCTGGACCTGGGTGCAGAAGGACGGCTTCCAGGATGTAGCACCCCCAGCCCTCACCTCCTGCACACAGAAGGAAACTCCAGCGGGGCTGAGGACCTGAAGTCCCAATGGAGATGCCTCCTGGTGAACGAAAAAGCCAGATGGGCCTCGCGGGCCCAGGGGACGGCCCACATTGAGCAGGACAGGCTGCCCTACAGTGGGCTCACTGATCTCTCTCTGAAGCACAGAGACCTCGCAGGGTGGGTCATCGGAAGTGCTAGGCACTGGGCCATGGCAGCCAAAGGTCTCCCCCTCCCGGGGCACATAATCCTCCAGGTCAGCCAGTGTCAGGACTCGGCCGTCATGTGTGAGGATCTTGGGGTCACGGCCCCAAAGACCATTGGTGCCCTGGGGCTCCTCAGTCAGGACGGCACCTCTTCCCTCCCCCTCCTCCAGGAGGGCCTCTTCTTCAGCCGCCTGGGAAGGGGACGGCTCAGGGGTCTCCTCTGGCCCAGCGTCCATGCAGAAGATAAGAGGCTCTCCGGTGCTGACCATGGTTCTGCCCTGGGCCTGGGGCTCCTGAGCCAGTAACTTGTTGTTGGAGTTGTTTGCATTGGGGTCTCCTATGGGTGTCCCACCAGGCAGCGTGAAGAGGAGCCCTGTGGAGCTTTCGGGTGCCTCTCTGGCAGGAGATGCACCTCTGGAACCCGTCTTCTTCACCCGGACTTCAATAGTCTCCTCGACCTCCACCCACTTGGGTTGGGGCCTCATGCCCTGGGGCAGGGCTGACGTGTGGGACTCAGGCTCCGTCACATACAGCGTGGGCACAGTGGGCCTCCAGCCTGGCTCCATCTCATGCTTGCGGGGCTGGCTGGCCCCCAGTGAGTAGTGCAGCTCAGGGGCTGACTGGCCTGGCCTGGGTGGGCTGGCAGTGCGGCGAGAAGGCGAGCGGGAAGGGGACTTGTTGGGAGACCGGCGCCGGCCACGGGGGCTCTTCACCACGGTGGTGATGGTCTCCTCTCTGCAGGGAGAGGGCCAAGAGGAAATGTGCACAGAGACCTGCAGCATTGCTCAGCGCCCACACCATCATTACATGCAGGGGCCACGTGAGTGACTGGGTTAGTGTACTAATAAGCAAGTGGTAACACTGCACAAACTCCTACACATGTGCTTGAGCCCAACTCCTGGAAACTCCAGTGATCCAAAGAAACAAAGCACAAAGCCTCATCTGGCTAATCTCAAACTCTAGTGTGCAGATCTCAAAACAAGAGCTGAGGCATCACAGGAGGCCCATACCACATTACAAGATACCTCCAAACCCCAGACCGAGTCTGGTTTACAATGTCTCCATGTGCCAGCCTCGCTTCCACTTACGACCATCTCATTTGGGAGATTCCAGTGCTCTTTGTGCAGCTAATGGACAGGGATGCAAGCACACAGCCATATGGCCTTCCATGTCCATCCCACCTGTGCTTTGTGCTTTATTTCATGTGGGCTACCCCAGTGAGCTCTCAGAGAGCAGGAGCCATCCATAAGATGTAAATAATAGAACTGCTCTCTTCATGGATGAAATGTAGAGTTAATCCGCGTAAAGCTCTGACACAGTCTCATACCTCCAGGGATGGGGTACTTACTACTGCCCCATGTACTGTGGGGGAGCAATCTGCCTTAGGGGAGGAGGGAGGAAGTCAAGGAAGTGTTAACCCAGGATTGGGCCAAATGTCTGGTGATAAGATTCTCCATAACTTGGCCAACTGCAGGCCCCTTTAGGAGTTCATAGGCCCATGGGTAACCAACCAGAGTTTCCCAGTCATCTGGTCTTAGACCAGTTTTACTTGCCTCCTGGTTTTGCAAGGTGGGAAAGTCTCCACCTACACACACTCCTTAGTGGAAGTCCTCTCAGATCATCCAGGTCAAAACCAATTCTTCTTTCTGTGGATTCACTCACCTCCAAACCTCTTGTATTATTTAACTAGCAACAACCCCAGCCTTGAAGGCACCAAAGAAGGGGGTGGTGGGCGTGGCACCGGGGAAATGGGTTATCCGCTGGCTTCCAATCATGAGCCACCCTGAGCAAGCCTCTTCTCTTCCCTGAACCTGAGTTTCCCCGTCTCCCTAATGCTAGGGTTGGGCTTGGAGACATGAAAGGGATTTATAGCTGTGCTATCCACAAGAGTTACACTATTTTAATTAAATGCAAGTTAATGAGAATAACTAAAATCTAGAATTCAGTTCTTCAGTCACACTTGACACATTTAAAATACTTCGTAGCCGCATGTGGCTAGTGGCTGCTCTTGTAGTGTGCAACATAGACAATACTTCCAACATCATAGAAAACTCTTATTGGACAGAAATGTTCTAGATACTAGGGTTTTGTGTAGAATTCTGCCTCTAGCCCACTCTTGCTCCAAACTGGTGTGATTCTGGGTCTAAGCTGAGTGAACTGCTATGAAGGACACAGAGTAAGTCTACCCTGTAGAGGCAACGGAGCCACAAAGGCCTTGGAAGAGACAGCTGTGAAGTGTGAAGGTAGCCAAGGCCCCAGGGGAAAATGGGTCCCCTCTGGGGCTTCTGCAAAGTGCTGGCAGTCTGTGTGGTGAGGAAAAGCCATATGAGCAGGTAGTCAGACAAGCAGGTGGCCGGGCCAAACGGGCAAGGTCCAGGTGGGTTAGTGGGCATGCAGGGGGCACTGCAGTCAGAGGGAGAGTTAGGAACACGCCTGCACTTACATGATGACGGTTTTCTTGGGGACTTTAGTCTCCTGCTCAGTGACTACAAAGAAAACAGTCGGAATAGCAAGGGTTACAGGTCAGCCAGCGCTTGGGAGCTGAGCCATTTGAGTGGCATGGCAGTGTAGTAACCTGGTTGGCTTAGGAGCACTGGATCCAAGCCCTGCCTGGCCTGTCTCATCTTGGAGCCCAGTTCTATTTGAAATGGAGATGACAGAGGCTCCTCTGAGTGTCTGGGGGATAAGAGACTATGATATCAATGTGTGTCACATGAGGAAATGAGGATCTTGTAGTGACTGTAGCAAGAGGCCCCATCTGAGCTGTCCACACAGAAAACCCAGCTCCTTCTTCAGCCCATGTGCCCAGGGAGCCCTGTGAATTTGTCAAACCTGAGGTTCAATTTCTCGGACAAAACTGAAGACGAGGAGTCAGGGAAGTAATGGGTCATTGGAGCCAAACTGGGACAGGGACAGCTGCTGCTTATTTTATTTTTAAAAATCCTAAAAAAAAAACAAAGGCATCTCTCCAGGGAGGTGGCACATATGAACTCTGTATCATGAGACCATGAAAATCCCATCAGGAACAACCAGAAATGCCTGGACAGGGTCCTGAGCTCCAAATGAGGAGGGAAACCTAGGTCTCCCCATAGAAGCTACCTACAAACTCAACTCCTTTGATTGTCCTAGCTTTCCACCCCCCAGACCCAGCAGATGGAGGACCTGAGTTCCAGCGACAGGGTAGGACTTATCTGGAACCAAGCAGCACTTATTCCCACCCATCTCTAGGCCTCTTCCCTCTGCAACTTCTGGGCAGGGCCAGGTTTGCCACGGAGATGCCCCCTCCCAAACACACCCTGCTGGACAGCAGAAAGTCCAGCGGGTACCAGTACTCTCAGGTCTCAATAGTCCCTTTTGTCATCCTGGGAACAAATCTCAGTGGGATGCTCAGAAAAGTTAAGTGGCATGGCCTGGGGCATAGCACATAGGGCCCCGGTTTCATGTGTGGGATTTTAGGCTTTGCTACATTTCCACATAGAAAAACGATTTTCCTTAGATGACCAAGAATGTTTTAAATTTGTGTCCAATTGTTTGCACATGAATTAAACATACCAGTCATATCCGTATGGACCTTGGGGGCCTAATTTACTTGTGCATGTGTGTGCCCACAAGCATGTATGTGCACCCATGTGTGTATGTATGCACATGTGCATGTTTGTCTAGCTGCCTCCTGGAAAGGGAAGCCCTTGGGAGAGAGAATGGGATGCAGCCCAACATGCTCTGTGTGTGTGGATTAAGTTGGGTCCACAGAGAGCTAGCCTGTTTGGCATCTATAGACTAGACCGTGTGTCAGGGCTCCTTTCCTTGCCCCTGCATGACTGGGGTCCCATCCTGCTGCTCTATGGGGTGGTGGTCAGGATACATCTTGGCTGCCTGGTGCCTTTGTTCCTGAACTGGCCTGCCACCTGATGGGCTCTAAGCCCCAGTGAGTACTGGCAGCTATTGGAGAGGTGCAGCCGTGCGAAGCAGGGCTCCCAGCCTAGTGCGGTTCCACAAGCGAGGGGGCAGCGCCCACCCCACAAGGCTGGGCAGGGCCGTGCTGGCTGCAGAGCCACCAAGTTAAAGAAGAAGCGGCAGGATAGGGTTAGGAAGCGGGAGGCGCCAGGCTCCAAACCCTGGGTCTGTGACGACCAGCCTTCTTGGATGTGAGGCACCATGTTTCTGGCACCAGGGACCCGCCCCTCTTCCAGACTCCACAGCCGTCAGACGTTGACAGAAAGTGACCCATCATGACAATGAAGTGAATGCCTCTGTAGGAGATGCTTGTCACCAGTCCAAGAGGGCACTGAGGTCCCTACTTGGCACCTCCCCTACATAAGATGCTACACAGCAGGAAGCGCAGGTGCCTGCAGACACCACAGGACCCTCTGGGGGGCAGGAACAAGGACCCCTGCCCACTCTGTGATGGCTGCGGAGTGTTGCAAAGGCTGTAAGGCCAAGCTCCAGGTGCCAAGTACGCTGACTGTGGGAGGATCTAGACAGACAGAGGTGCCCAGACATGGGCCCCCAGGAGGGACTGGATCCAGTAGCCCAAGACATCCCAGAATCCAACATTCAGGAGTCTGGAGAACATGTATTCAAGTCCTTCCTACTGAGGGAGCTGCAGCTCCACCAAGTGCTAGTCCAGCCTCTGCTTGCATGCCTCCAGCAACAGGAGCCTTACCACGTGTCAAGGTGGCCCCGTCTAGGTGGGGCAGCTTGGACTAGCTTCCCTTGGGTTGCACCCTGCCCCATAAGGCTGCTCTCTAGAACTGAGCAGGCCCAGGACAGATCCCAGGTGCCCCTGCCCATCCCAGCCATTCTTAGGCTGGGCCCAGCTGGGGCCCTGGAACCAGGCATGAGTGGAGGCGTGAGGTGTCTTGCTGCCCACTCTTCACCTCCCACCCCGGAGCACATTTCCCCCCAGTGAGACGCATCCAAGGACCGCAGGGGCCAGCCCCCAGCCAGGTTAGGGAGGCAGAGCCACGGCATCCCGTTTTTTCCATGAACAGCCCAACCCTCACACCACTCCCTCTCCTGGAAGCCAAGCTGAGATCCAGTGCACATCTCTGCACTCAGCACGTCCTCCGCAAAGCTGTCCTAATGTTCCAGCTGCCCATTATGAGGCCTGGCTGGCCCCTGCCCAGCAGCCTGCCCAGCCCAGAGAGGACCTTCCTACACACCCATCACTGCCCCCGGGATGGTGAATAAGATGCAGTCCCCCAGCCCCAGGACCACCCCCCGGCCCTGGTGAAGCTCTGAGCTCATGGCTCAGCTCATGTTGTCCCAGTAGGGCACTGGGACCCAGCCCTTGCTCCATGGCCTCTGCATCCCCTCCTCTCCAGGCCAGAACCCTCCTTGGCCTTCACTGCCCCTCCTCCAGGAAGCACATCCTGACTGGAAAAGCCAGTGGTTTTCCCCCAGCCTGGCCCCACAGCACTTACCTTCCATGGCGGCAAGCTGCTCCCTGCGGCGCTGTTCCCGGGCCCGCGTGGCGGGGCTCTGCATGCACAGCTCTGCCCCGCCCCTCGCAGAGCCCAGCCGGTTCACCAGCTGCAGGGCGGATGGTAGGAGCCCGCTTAGAGCCTGAGCTCCCTGGGAACTGTGCAGGCCGTCTGTAGGGGGACCCTCCCTGTGCGTGTCCCACAGGCACAGAGCCCGTCACCAAAGAAAGGGTCCTCACACAGACGCAGCACTGCCCAGGGCTTTCCCAGGCACTGGGGACACCCTATCTACACACTTCAGTGCAGTGGCCACATGGGCCCGAGCACCTGACATGGAACTGACCCGTTACCTACGGTTAACTTATTGATTTCAATTCAAATTGTGTGTGTGGCCAGTAGTGACTGACAGTGCGGGTCCAGAGCTGGCTCGGGTCTGTGCTCCCCTGGAGCCTCCTGGGCCCACGCTGCCCACCAGGAGCAGCCAGGGGGAGGCTGGCAGCCAGGAAGGGCCACAGCCTGCACACACCTTCCACAGACCAACCGGGCCTTGCAGGTGGGCAGGTGGCTTTGGGAAAAGAGAGAATGACACCCAGAGCTCCCATCTGGGTCCCTGTCCCTTGTCATGGACACTGAATGGTGGGCCAGGGATCCCCTCCATCACTAGGGACACTGGGTGATGGTGGGTCAGGGTCCCTCCCTCATCAGGGACTCTGGGTGATGGAGGCTGGGGTTTCTCCCTCATCAGGGACACTGGGTGACGGGGGCCCCAAGCGAGGCCCCCCCTGCTGCCCTTGTGCCCGCCCACCTCACCTCACACTCGTAGTGGCCCAGGTCGTCCTTGCTGGCTGCCAAGATCTCCAGCACCAGCAGGCCGCTGCGGGGCTCGCTCAGGGTTCGGTACTTGCCGCTGGGTGTCAGCAGGGCCCCATCCTTGTACCACCTACGGCCAGCCCTGGAGTGTAAGGCAGGGCCACCCCAGCCCACCCACCTTCCCCACGCGAGATCCTTCTCTCACCCCCCCTGCAGTCCGGGCTCGCGCACGGAGCTCACGCTTTCCCAGCATCCAGTGGACCCTGCCCCAATCCCGCACTGCCTGGCCTACCTGATCTGGGGGTGTGGGGCACCTTCGATGGTGCAGGTGACCTGAGCGTCCTCTCCCTCCACAAAGGGCACCGCCCGGACCTTCTTCACAAACCGTGGGGGGACTGTGGAGCCACCAGGTAGGGGAGAAGAAGAGATACAGAGAGAGGTACTAAGATGGTGCAGGACCCCACCCCCACCAGGGAGTCCCCAGACATGGGTCGGAATCCACATGGCCACCACCGGTCCCGCCCGCAGGCCTGTGCCCCCCAGGCCCCACCCCAAGGTGGAGCGGGGTCCAGATGCCCCACACCCCAGCCTCCCGCCCAGGGCTCACCTTGCACCAGGATCTTGCCCAGGGTGCTGGCATTGCCCGCAGCGCTGGCCGCGAAGCACATGTACTGGCCAGAGTCCGCGCCAGTCAGGTTATCCAGAATGAGGGCGCAGGAGCCATCGGGGTCCTCGATGAGGATGTGGTGAGGGTCCACCTCCACTGGCCTCCCATCTGGAAAGGCAGGCAAGGCCGTCATGGAGGGACCCTGCTGAGGACAGCAGCTGGCCTGCCGGGGGTCACAGTCACAGGGTGGCGATGAGGGAGCACTTGTGGAGCACGGACCCCTGGCCGGGAGCCCAGCTGGCCAAGCTGACCCTAAGTGCCATTCCCTTCCCCAGTCCTCCGTGCCCACTGTGCAGCCTTGCAAAGTAGGCACCTAGCTGGAGGCAGGGGCCGGGCGGAGGGACCCGACCCCGCAGACCACGTCCCATTCTGGCACACAGGTCCTCTCGCACCTGCCCACTGGGCCCGTGAGTCCCCCGGACCCCACCCCAGCAGACACGCTCAGACCCTGCCCATGTCCATCATCACCACCCAACCAAACATCTCCAGCCATCATGCGATTCTCCCCAGGGCGGAGGCGAGAGGGGTGCGAAGATCTCTGTCCTCCACAAATACCCAGAGCCTCACAAGGAAACTTGTACATGCCGATAAAGGCTGCTTATGTCACGACAGTCCTTGTCAAGCAGCATCTTGACCCGACACGGGAAACTTTGGCAAGTGCTCTAAGCCATGTCGAGTGACCCAGTGACTTCTGTGTCTAGGGAAGAGGGCCCAGGCAGGCCCTGAGAAGCCGGCATTTCTGGAAACCCGGGGTTTCCCCCTGCAACTAACATCTGGCCCCCAAACGTGGGGACTGGCACATGAGGCTCCAGCCAGAGGCCTTGTTTCCAGTCTGCCATCAGGCTGGCCTCACGGTTCCCAAGCAAGGACACACTCCAGACCCTTCACGCTTTGGTGACAAGAAGTGACACTGTCAGGGATGTGGTATTCTGGAAGCGAAAGGAGGAGGAAGTAAACAGAAAGCCTTGCTGGGCCAGGTGAGGGGCCCCCGGCAGGTGTGTGGAGCCGGTGGCAGACAGGGTGCAGTCCGCTGGGCAAGAAATGCCCCTCCCCTGTGCGGCTTGTGGATGAAGAGCCTCGGGGCCAGAGGCAGCAGTCTGGGCACTGAGAGGCAGGTTCGCAGATCCCTGGGCAGCCCGCTGGCTGACACCCTCTCTCCTGACGCCTGAGGCCGACCGGCTTCCTCACAAACTCGAGAGCCCGTGCTGGGTGCAGTCACCACCTCTGGAGAGGCAGAAGGCAGGAGGGCGGGCACCGGGGCTGGAGCCCAGGCACTGGAAGTGAGTGAAGACCTCCTTCAGGTGACAGCAGAGAAGCTGCATTCCCCACGGGGGGCTGTGACACCTGTCCTGTGTGCTGGTGGCACCTGCGCGGCGTCCATAATGTCGTGACAGGCTGGAGGAGGAGGAGGCGAGTGGAGGGATGTAGGAGCATTTGGACAGGTGGCCCTGCCTCCTGGGAAACCCCAGAGACACTGGGGAACGTGACCGGCAGACACCCCATTGGCAAGGTCTCCACCTCGCACGTGGATCCCCAGCCAGCCAAGGGGGCACAGAGCCTTGGACGGTGACGTGATGTGGCTGCTAAGTCAACATCCACGAAGCTGCTCCAGCTTTGGGTAAGCCCCAAACGCAGGGCATTACTGAGCCTCGGAAGCGTGTTGTCTTTCCGGCTCCCCGTTCTCTTCCTTCCCCTCCACCCCGACCCAACAGGTGAGCCTTGGTTCCCCAGTGTCCAGAGACTTCAGGCAGGGAGAGCTCAGATCTCCCCGGCACCTGCATCCACTCATGGGACTTGAGTGTCATCTTGGGGCCAAGTCAGAGTTCCGTGGCTGCAACTTCTACCTCTGGACCCAATGTTTGTGGTATGCAATTCCCTGGCCAAACGGCACATGGGGAGGGGACATTCCAGGGGCAGACTCGCTGGACGCAGAGGTGGCCGTGGCCACCAGAGGGCGCAGGTGGCTGGCGCTGCTCCTCAGGCTGGGGCTGGTGTAGCCAGGCTGGCTGTAAGGGGATCCCCCGCGCAGAGCAATGGCTCCTGCTCTTCCACCCCTGGGGCTCGCAGGCACCCGGACCTCTCCGCGTTCTCCAGGAGAGGTCTCTCATTCATGTCCAGGGCCCTCCGATCCGGACATGCTGCCTCCGTGGGCGGATCAGCACTTCTGAGTCAGGACCTGCCCCTCTCCGCCCCCAACACTAGAAGCGTCCACCCAGTTGGTGAGGTTCTGCTGGCTGGCAAGGTGATCTCCTCCCCCGGCTGAGTTCCTCCATTTCAACAACCAGCCTTTCCCTCTAGAACGCCTACGGAGGAGACCCACACCTACGACTCGCGTACTAGGACAGAGCCCCGGGTGGACCTTCGCTCTGATTCCCCATCATCCAGCTCAGTGGAGACCCAGGCTGTGCAGTGAGTGCTGGTGCCCACCAGCCTGGAGCTGCTGCAAAGGGCACATCCGAGAGGCTACAGACGGGTAGGCTGAGGACCCCTCCTTGGGGCTGTGAATGAGCAGAGGTTCCTGCCTGGGACCTCGCTGCTCTGAGCCCAGACTGGGGGCAGATTCCTGTCTCTGCGAGCGACTGGTGGGGTTTGCTGCCCTGATGCTGCTTGGGTCACGGAGGCTCTGTCCCTACCACATGGCCGTAGGTGCCACATGCATTACAACTGTGTGTCGACACAGCCTGACCATCTTGTTGGCCCCCACCTCCACCCTCCACTCCTTGGGGAGGCAGCCTCCCAGAGCTGCCTCCCACAGCTATCCCAGAGACAAGTCATCCCCTCCAGGGCACTCGCCATCCGCTCCTGGACAGCACGTCCCCCTCTCCCCTCGGACGTGGCCCCCCACCAGCATGGCACACCCTCCTGGGGACAACCTGGCCAAATAGGCGGCCCCGGGGGCTCATTCCGGCTTCCAGGGAACTATGAACCACGCTAACCCTCTGAACCAGCCCTCCCAGGCCAAAGGTCTGGCCATGAGGGGCCAGCGGGGACGTGCAGGTGCCCTCCTAGGTTCTGTGCGGGGCAGGCAGCTGGGGACAAGCCTCCTCAGACCTCAGGACGTGGGGGCCGCAGGCCTCCCTCCAGAAGACCCTGGCTGGCTCTCCGGCACTGCTGACAGGAGCCAGCCGCTGCGTCCGCCAGCTCTGGTCTGTGGCTCTGACACGGGGAAGGCCTCTCTGGTCCCACCACCAACAGTGCCGGCATCCGCTACAGCCGCAGCCTCAGTCTGGCTGCGTGAGCCGAGGGCCTGCCCCTCAAAACCAGGACTGGCCTTGGTTATTCAGACTGAACTGGGGGCTTGGACACCCACCTGCTAGCCCAGTCCCTCTGATCCCCAGGGACAGTCCGTCAGTTTTTCTGGGGGCCTTGGACCTTGCCAGATGGCTGTGCTACCCCGTGATTTAGGGTTGGGGCTTAGGCCCACACGTCATCAGCTTCACCTCTGCAGGGGCCGTGATGGAGGTCAGCTGTGCCTGCATGAGTGACCCCGAACAGAAGCCCTGTACACAGGCCACAAGGCTCAGATGGCTGTCCCCAGGGGGGCAGAGCGTGTGCTGCCAGGCATGTATGTGGGAGAAACACGCAGTCTACGTGACCACCGGGTGGGGGACACCGGGGCCCCTCCTCTTGTACCTCTTTCCTGCAATCAACCAGACCCTAAGCAAATGCTCTGCTGAGTTCCGGGAGTCCTTACGGTGACTTGCTGAACCTAAAGTTGGTTGTGGGACCCCCAAAGTACAGCTGATGCCAGAAGTGGGGGTGGTCCTGGAGACCCCCAAGATGTAGCCAGTGTCAGAAGTGGGGGTGGTCTGGGGACCCTGACCACAAGCCCGGCCTCAGTGCCGTCTCCCCCTCCTGTCTCCTGGTTGCCCACCCAGAGCTCCCAAACGTCCACCAGGGGGGCCTGCCCCTCCCTCTGCTTCATTTCTGTCTGGCTGTGTCACCTCCCCACTTCATGCCAACTGTTTGTCCTCCAGTTGGCCATCTGTCTCCTCCCCTAGACGGCCAGCACCCCTGGGCAGGGCCTATTTGCCACTGCGTCCCTGGTACCTGGAACGGGGTGTGAGCTCTCGAAGAGCTAATGACTGAGGTTTGGGGTGGGGTGGGGGGCGCTGTGCCGGGATCACGGGTGCACGCCCTCTGCCTCCGTCCCACCTCGTCCACCGCACCCCCCCGGGGCTGTGAGCCTGCCCCTTGTGCCCAGCCCCCCAGCAGGCCCCCCTCGCTCCCCCGCCTCTGCCCAAGATGGATTCCCCCTGGCCTGGCGCCTCTTCTTGGTGCAGGATCAACACCCCTTGGGCTCCAGGGGCCTACCTTTGTACCAGCTGACGACGGGCTTGGGTGTCCCCGTGACACGGCAGGCCAGCTTGACCGTCTCACCCAGCTCAGCGGTGCAGTCCGCCAGCTCCTCTTCGAAATCTGGGGGTTCTGGGCACGTGCACACACACACACACACAAACACACAGGCTCTGAGCTCTCAGTGAGTGGGATGACACCCCCCAAGTCCTTGGGGCGTCCCTGGCACAGTCAGAGACTGTTAGAGACTGGACCCCGCCACCTTCCAGGACCCCACACCTGGGTCCACGGGAGTCAGGGT
>PJEM01010821.1:0-59122 GCA_004023845.1 Helogale parvula | reverse complement strand
TCTCCTGTTAGACCTATGAGTGCAAACATATGGTATCTGTCCTTCTCTGCCTGACTTATTTCGCTTAGCATGACCCCCTCGAGGTCCACCCACTTTCCTACAAATGGCCATATTTCATTCTTTGTCATTCCCATGTAATACTCCATTGTATATATATATCACATCTTCTTGATACATTCATCAGGTGATGGACATTTAGGCTCTTTCCATGCAGAACATTCCATCTTAAACAGCAAAATACACATTCTTCTCAAGTGCACATGGGACATTTTTTTAGAATAGGTCACTTATTAGGCCTCAACAAGTACAAAAAGTTTGAGATCATACCATGCATATTTTCTGACCATAACACTATGAAACGAAGTCAACCACAAAAAAAGTTCTGGAAATACCACAAATCCATGGAGTTTAAACAACATGCTAGTAAACAATGAATGGGTCAACAAGAAAAGCAAAGAAGAAATTTTAAAAAGTACATGGGAACAAATGAAAATGAAAACACATTGGTCCAAACCTTTGGGATGCAGTAAAAGCACTCCTCAGAAGGAACATACAAAGTATGGTGTGGTAGGCAATAGAAGCCTACTTCAAGAAGCAAGAAAAAACATCAAATTAACAACCTAACCTTACATCTAAAGGAGCTAAAAAAAATGAAGCCTAAGACCAGCATAAGAAGGGAAATAATAAATATTAGAGCAGAAATAGATGATATACAAATTGAAAAAACAATAGAATAGATCAATGAAACGCAGAGCTGGTTCTAGGAAACAATTAATAAAATTGATTAACCCCTAGCCAGACTTACCAAATAGAAAAGTAAAAGGACACAAATAAATAAAATCACAAATGGGAGAGAGGAGAGGAGAAATAACAATCAATACCACAGAAATACAAATAATTATAAGAGAATATTATGGAAAACTATATGCCAACAAATTGGGCAACCTGGAAGAAATCGATAAATTCCTAGAAACATATAAACCACCTAAGGTAAAACAGGACTAAATAAAAAACTTAAACAGACATAACCAGCAAAGAAATTGAATCAGTATATAAAAATCTCCCAATAAACAAAAGTTCAGGGCCATATAGATTCACAGGTGAATTCTAACATTTAAAGAAGAGTTAATATCTATTCTTCTCAAACTATTTCAAATAATAGAATTGGAGGGAAAACTTCCAACTTAATTCTATGAGGCCAGCATTACCCTGATACCAAAACCAGAAAATATCCATTAAAAAAGAGAACTACAGACCAATATCCCTGATGATGGATGCAAAAATTCTTAATAAAATATTAGGAAATATAATATAACAGTACATTAAAAGAATCATTCACCACAATTAAGTGGGATTTATTCCTGGGATGCAAGGGTTGTTCATTATTCCCAAACCAACCAACATGATACACCACATAAATAAAAGAAAGGTTAAGAAACATATAATCATCACAATAGATACAGAAAATGCATTTGATGAAGTGCAATATTAATTCATGTTAAAAACCTTCAACAAAGCAGGTTTAGAGGAAATATACCGGAACATAATAAAGGCTATATATGAAAATCCCACAGCTAATATCATCCTGAAGGGAAAAAACTGAGAGCTTTTCCTCTTTGGTCAGGAACATGACAGGGATGTCCACTCTCACCATTGTTATTAAACATAGTACTGGAAGTTATAATCTCAGCAATCAAACAATAAAAATAATTAAAATGCATTCAAATAGGCAAGAAAGAAGTAAGACTTTCACTATTTGCAGATGACATATAACCTGCATAGAAAGCCTAAAAGCCTCACCCCAAAATTGCTAGGACTGATTCAGATCAGTAAAGTTGCAGGATACAAAATCAAAATACAGAAATCTGTTGCATTTCCATACACTAATAATGAAGTAGCAGGAAGAGAAATCAAGAAATCAATCCACTTTACAAATGCACCCAATATTATATGATATTTAGGAATAAGCCTTACCAAAGAAGTGAAAGATCTGTACTCTGAAAAGCATAAAACACTAATGAAAGAAATTGAAGATGACACAAAGAAATGGAAAAACATTCTTACTCATGGATTAGAAGAACAGTTATTGTTAAAATGTTTATAACTACCCAAAGCAATCTATACTTTTAATGCAATCCCTATCAAAATATCAACATTTTTCACAGAGCTGAAACAATCCTAAAATTTGTATGGAATCACAAGAGACGATGAATAGCCAAAGCTACCTTGAAAAAGAAAAGCAAAACTAGAGACATCAGAATTCTGGACTTCAAGTACATTACAAAGCTGTAGTAATCAAAACAATATTGTACTGGCACAAAGAATAGACACATAGATCAATGGAACAGAATAGAAAATCCAGAAAGGAACTCATAACCATATGGTCAATTAATCTTTGACAAAGGAGGAAGGAATATCCAAATGGAAAATAGTCTCTTCAACAAAGGGTATTGGGAAAAGTGGACAGCAACATGAAAAACAATGAAACTGGATCACTTTCTTACACCATACGCAAAAATAAATTCAAGATGGATTAAAGACCTGTGAAACAGGATGCCATTAAAACCTTAGAGTAGAACATAGGCAGCAACTTCTTTCTAGATATGTCTTCTGAGGCAAGGGAAACAAAAGCAAAAATAAGCTATTGAGACGTCATCAAAATAAAAAGCTTCTGCACAGCGAAGTTTGCAATACACAAAACTAAAAGGCACCCTATAGAATAGGAGAAGATATTTACAAATGACATATCTAATAAAGGTTTGGTATTACAGAACATATAAAGAGCTTATAAAACACAAGGCCCCCAAAACCCAAATAATCCAGTTAAGAAATGGGCAGATGACAGAAATAGACACTTTTCCAAAGACATCCAGATGCTCAACATAGCTCACCCTCAGGGAAATAAAAACCAAAACTACAATGAGATATCCCCTCACACTTTTCAGAATGGTAAAATCGACAGCACAAGAAACAATAGGTGTTGGCGAGGATAATGTTGGAGAATGGAACCTTCTTATACTGTTGGTGGGAATGAAAACTGGTGCAGCCACTCTGGAAAACTGTATGGAGGTCCCTCAAAAAGTTAAAAATAACCCAACGATCCAGCAATTGCTCTACTAGGTATTTACCCAAAGGATACAAAATTAGCAATTCAAAGGGATATATGCATCCCAATGTTTATAGCAGCATTATCTACAAAAGCCAAATTATGAGAAGAGCGCCAATGTCCACTGGGTGATGAATAAAGAAGATGTGGGATATACAATGGACTATTATTCAGCCATATAAAAGAATCTTGCCATTTGCAAGGACATGGGTAGAGCTAGAGAGTGTTAAGCAAATGAAATAAGTCAGTCAAAGAAAGACAAATAGCATATGATTGCACTCATATGTGGAACTTAAGAAATAAAACAAACAAACATAGGAGGAAAAAAAGAGGAGAAAACCAAGAAGCTGACCCTTAATATACAGAAGCAATTGATGGTTATCAGAAGGGAGGAGGGCAGGGGGATGTATTAAATAGGTGATGGTGTTTAAGGAAGGCACATGTTGTGGTGAGCACCCTGTGTTTCTTCTAAGTGTTGAATTAATACATTTTATACCTTAAACTAATATTACACTGTATGTTAACTGGAATTTAAATACAAACTTGAAAAAGAAAAAAAGAAAAGAGTGATAGTTGAAGGAAGGTAGGTCAAAATACAGTCATTTTTTCAATAAAAGTTCAGCAGGAATAGATAAGGGAGTTGGTTGTGTTATAATTTCTTTCTGCTGGGCAAGATTTCTTTCCCTTTGTAACTGAATTTTGGAACATTTTATCTTCCTTAGTCCTAGTAACCTGTCTTGCTCTAAAACCAGACTTCCAGGTAGAGACCCTGGGCCTAGATAACCTAACTGTAAACATTTAGAAAGGTATGTTTCCCGTCTCTGCTCCTCATCTCAATGCCTTTCCACGTTCTCATCAGCCTCATTCACCCCATCTTTTGACCAGTATTATAATTTCTCACTCAAAATTTTTGTCAGTTGTTGAATTACTGTGGCCTGCTGCTAAAAATTACTCTCTGATGTCTGGTATTAGCAACATAAACAAACAAAGGCACAGTAGTAAACATAACATCATGAGGAGGCAAAGAACAGGTGATGGTAGGGGTATGTGACATGCGAATTTAACTTTCAGCTTTTCACACACACACCCAAATCTTTTTTTTAACTTATGATATATCTTTATTTTACTTATTTTTTAAATAGTTTATTGTCAAATTGGTTTCCATAAAACACCCAGTGCCCTTCCCCACAAGTGCCCTCCTCCATCACAACCACCTCTTTCCCCCAACCTCCCCTTTCTAACCTCAGTTCATTTTCAATATTCAATAGTCTCTCAAGTTTTGCATCCCTCTCTCTCCCCAACTCCTTTTCCCTCTTCCCCTCCCCCTGGTCCTCCATTAGGTTTTTCCTGTTCTCCTGTTAGACCTATGAATGGAAACATATGGTATCTGTCCTTCTCTGTCTGACTTATTTCGCTTAGCATGACACCCTCCAGGTCCATCCACTTTGCTACAAATGGCCAGATTTCATTCTTTCTCATTGCCATGTAATATTCCATTGTATATATATACCACATCTTCTTGATCCATTCATCGGGTGATGGACATTTAGGCTCTTTCCATGTTTTGGCTATTGTTGACAGTGCTGCTATGAACATTGGGGTACATGTGCCCCTATGCATCAGCACTTCTGTATCCCTTGGGTAAATCCCTAGCAGTGCTATTACTGGGTCATAGGGGAGTTCTATCGATAGTTTTTTGAGGAACCCCGACACTGTTTTCCAGAGCGGCTGCACCAGTTTACATTCCCACCAACAGTGTAGGAGGGTGCCCGTCTCTCCACACCCTCGCCAGCATCTATAGTCTCTTGATTTGTTCATTTTAGCCTCTCTGACTGGTGTGAGGTGGTATCTCACTGTGGTTTTGATTTGTGTTTCCCTGATGATGACAGACACCCTAATATAATTATGACCCAAAAATCTGGTGGCAAAAGGTGGAAGGACAAAGTTCTGCTTCCTCATTTTTCCTTTGCTGCTCTGTCTTTTAGAAAAATAGACTACATGCATGTGTAGGCTTTCCCAAATATATATCTTTCATTTCTTTGTGTATGTAAACCAGTCTGAGAGAATGGGAATGAAATTTTAAAGAAAATTTAACCAATGTGAATAAATTTGGGTAGAGAAAGGTGAGCTGCTGCCCACTGATTAAATTAACCCAAGCAAAACACCATGAATGACCAACTGGAAGGATTGTTTACAAATATACACAGCATTGTTTATTATGTTTCTTGACTTATCTGATTGTTTATAAACCATGGTATCACAAACCTGATAAGAAAGCTTCCAGGCTGCTATATAATCCAACCTAAGCCACCCACATGTGCTAAACAAATCTGACCATACCTACCCTTCTCTATTTAAAGGTCACTTATGAGGTTGACATGATTATATAATCTTTTTGGACACTATTTTCTCACTACACTACATTGGTAGTGTTAACATGATTTTTATCAGTGTTTGGTCTTGTGGGTGAAGAAGACTTCCTTCTGAGCCTACTTACCTCTGTTTTCATCTTCATTTTCTTCCCAGGGCTCTTCATTTGCTAGGAGTGGGTTCTGCGACTCGTTCATAGACCTCAAAGGGAAGGAGTGTCCATCACCAGGGCTATTGGGGAAAGGAAGGGAGTGAGCTCTTGCAGCTGACATAGAATTCTGATGAAGGTTATAGCTCTCTTAGAAATAGGAAGGGGTTCTTAGAAAGGTTTAAACCATTTAGCTTATTGGCTAAAGCCATGGTGGCATAGGGTTTTACAATAGTATCCTTTAGTTGATCTATTGCTATCAATTTCTATATCTTGTTTGTCTGCATCAGCGTCAACTCTTTTGGTTTATAAGTAACTGTTTAACTTGTTTCCCACAATGCTCACTTATGGCAAAATGAACATATAGCAAGTTCCATATGATCATCCCAATTTATATGTCATTATCTTATTGCTTGGGTACTAAATTTTCAACAAAAAAATAGCAGGTTCAGAATCACTGATATAGTGGAGATAAGTTTCCATGAACTGGTGATAAATATTAATGTCTGAATGCCCTGTTATTCAGCTTGTATGGTAGAAAGGTTATTAGAAACTGTGGGAAACAGCCTGAGTGTGGCATCTCTAGGAGTGCAGATTCTGGGGGCAATTACCTGCATGTGGGATCCACTTGTAGTTATCTATGGTAATGTAGGGCCATCTCCTTGGTTAATATCAGGCCACTAACAGATGGGATGCATTTGAGGGACCTAAGTTGGCCCTGACTATAGTGGGCTACAGTTTGAACATTTGAGTTGCAGATTTATATCTGAGTGACTTTTGAATTTCTCAAATTTACTTTGCCTTTACTCCTGTTCATAATTGTGGTTAACTGAAAGTTGACAGAGTCTATTGATAGCTCTCTACAGAGGATGTAAGTATACTGATTATAAGTGAATTGGCTTTGATTTTGGCTTTTGAATTTTTATTTAAAAAACTCATTTTAGATCTCCCTTTGATGTAGTGATAAGGTATGTGTATTTGTGTGGATATGTGTGTTATTGGAGTTAAAATAATTGCTGGTTACAATTGTTAATCAATATTACCCAACAACATAGTTTTGTCTTGTGCTTTATAGCCAGGATAGTAGGATATACCACAGATCTTAAATAAATGAGTCTGTAAAAGAATAACTGATACAGAGAAAGTATCAGAGCAATGAGTAAAGGGAAAAATAACATTTTTCTTAATTATCACCCTACTCCAACAAAATTTCCTCAAATAAGTGAACAGACCGATGTATTCCTATCTGAGGAATTGATATAAAGGGAGCTTCAAGACACTATAAATAAGCTTTGGTCCAGAGGTAGTTCATGTGGTGTTAGTTCAATGTGGCTCAAGAAGTCACTCAGGGGACACAAGCTCATCTCCCATTTCCTTTCATTCCTGCTTCAGTTCTAAGAATTACCTACAATTTCTAAATCAATCTTTGTTCTTGGTTTTCATTTTAATTACCTTCAGAAAAGTAATATAGAGGGGGGAAGCGGCAAAATGGCGGAGAAGTAAGGTGCCCCATTACCTCTGCCTGCCTGTAATTATCAAACTGAGAAGAATAAAAAGCCACAGCTTACTGATCTTCAAGAATGGAGGTGCATGCACAGACCCCTTATTGACAACAGCCTCATGGATGTCTGAGTGATTGTAAACTGGGACCAGAGACTTTGGGGGAAGGAGCACCGGCCCAAAGCAGAGCCAGGAGAGAAATTGCCCAGAAATTTGGCGCCAGACCCACAGAAAGCCGTGTGTCCAGAGGTGCTCAGAACCGCAGAGAGCTGCACGTGGGGCAGCCGTGTGTTTAGAGGTACACAGGACAGCGGAGAGCTCCACGCAGGATGGCCATGCACGGTGGCAGAGAGACCAGGGGAAAAGAAGTAGAGACTGAATCACTCATAGCATAATCTCTGGAGAGGGGAGACCTGGCCCAGGACTGAGAGCCATGGGCAGGGGGAGAGAAATCCATCCCCCTCAGCAGGCTTGTTCTCCCTTGGGCCCGGCAGCTTGTTGACTTCAGGCGACGCCAGGGAAAAAACTGGCTCCACAGTCCCCCTACCCAATCCTGGACATGGAACCACCTGCCTGCCGGAGATCATTTTGACTGTGGTGGTGGCTAGGACTTGGAAACGTGGTGCAACATAGAAAGCTAAAATAATTTAACCCGCCCGTGGCACGAGGAGGTTGGACTCAAGAGAGTGGCTGCAACGCATGGTCTGAGCAGGGGTTGGGGCGCCGCCATTCGTCTCCCTGCACCCACTAAAGGCGGGGCCTCAGAGAGCAGCCCCTGAGACCGGACCTACTTACACCAAGCCACGCCCATATACGCTGGAGAGCTGCTGTGTTTTTGCTTATTATTTTTAATTGTTCTTTCTTTCTTTTCTTATTATTTTTGCTTTTTAATTTTCCCCTTGTTTTCTCTTTTCTATTTTCTTATTTCTTTCTTTTCTCCCTTTCCCCCTGGAGTCTGGGAAAGACCAACATTTACGCACTGCTGTGCTTAGATCAACTCTTACCATCCAGATAGTTTTCCTTTATCTCATCCTTATCAACCCCTTCTGCAGGTTTTATGCTCTCAGACTGTCCTTTATCTCTGGTTGTCACTGTTCCCCCCCCCCCCCCTTCTTTTTTTCCTTTCCTGTCCTCTTTTTTTTTTTTTCCTGTTCCTTTTATTCTTTCCCCACTTGGTTTGCTTGTTTACTTGTTCTGTCAGTGCATTTCCATGCTTGTGATCCCTGTGTGTTTGTCTGTCTGTTTTCCTTTTAAGGGCTACCTCAAGAAACAAGCCAAAGCACACATAGTGTAAAGTCCCAAATCTCGCTGAGTAGGGAAATAAATTAATCAGAGGCATAACAAGAGAAACCAAGAGACACCATTAAAAGAACATCTCCTTAAATAACAGACCCTAGACAGTCAAAGAGCCTCCTTTAATAGAGAAAACTAATAGGCGCACAGTGCAGAACGAGCTTTTAAAACTGATAAGAGACAGAAAGCTAGCCAAAATGACGAAACGAAAGAATTCTCCTCTAAAGAAACACCAGGAAGAGATCACACCTACAGAACTGCTCAAAACGGACACAAGCAGCATAACTGAACAAGAATTTAGAATGACTGTAATAAAATTAATCGCTAGGCTTGAAAAAAGCATAGAAGCTGTCAGAGACGATATTGATACAAAGAATAGTAAACTTCAAAATAGCTGTGACAAGTTTAAAAAGGCTGTAAATGAGGTGAATAATAAAATGGAGGCTACTAATGCACGGATTGAAGAAGCAGAGAGGAGAATAGGTGAATTAGAGGACACAGTGACAACAAAAGAGGAAGCTGAGAAAAAGAGAAAGAAATTGATACAGGAGCAGGAAAGGAGAATGCGAGACCTGAGTGACATAATCAAACGGAACAATATCCATATGTTAGGAGTTCCTGAAGAGGAAGAAACAGAAGGAGGTCGTGAAGGGGCGCTGGATCAAATTATACACGAAAATTTCTCCAATCTGGGGAAAGAGAAAGACATTGAAATTCAAGAGGCATATCGAACTCTCCTAGGACGTAACTTGAACCGACCTTCAGCAGGATATATCATAGTGAAACAGGAAAAATATAAAGATAAAGAGAGAATTCTGAAAGCAGCTAGGGATAAAAGGCCCTTAACATACAAAGGGAAAACTATCAGAGTGGTTACAAACTTATCCACTGAAACTTGGCAGACCAGAAAGGAATGGCAAGATATCTTCAATGTGATGAAAAGTAAAAATATGCAACCAAGAATTCCTTATCCAGCAAGCCTGTCATTCAAAATAGGAGAGATAAAGGTTTTCCCAAATAAACAAAAGTTGAGAGAATTCATGACCACCAAACCAGCCCTACAAGAAATCCTAACAGGGACTCTATGAGAGAGAGGTAGCAAGGAATATAAGACACCAGAGACATCAATATAAACATGAACCCTACAGAGAACACAATGAATCTAAACCCACATGTTTTAATAACACTGAATGTAAATGGACTGAATACTCCAGTCAAACGACACAGTGTAGCAGAATGGATCAAAAACCAAAATCCATCTATTTTCTGTCTACAAGAGACTCACCTTAGACATGAAGACACCTCAGATTGAAAGTAAAGGGATGGAGAAATATCTACCATGCGACTGGAAGCCAAAATAAAGCCAGAGTAGCTGTACTTATATCGGACAAACTGGACTTTAAAGTAAAGGCAGTAACAAAAGATGAAGAAGGACATAATTTAAAAATTACAGAGCCTCTAATCAGGAAGAGCTAACAATTATAAACATCTATGCGCTGAATTTGGGACCACTTAAATACATAAAACAACTAATCACAAAGAGAAGCAATCTTATTGATAAGAATGTGCTAATCGCAGGGGACTTTAATACTCCACTTACATCAATGGATGGGTCAACCAGACAAAAAAATCACTAAGGAAACAATCGACATGAATGGCACACTGGAACAGATGGAATTGATAGATATATTTAGAACTCTGCATCCTGACGCTAGGGAATTCACTTTCTTCTCGATTCACATGGCACATCCTCTAAGACTGATCACATACTGGGTCATAAAACAGCCCTCCATAAATACAAAAGAATTGAGATCACACCATGCACACTTTCAGACCACAATGCTATGAAACTTGAAATCAACCACAGGAAAAAGTCTGGAAAACCTCCAAAAATGTGGAGGTCAAAAACGACCCTACTGAAGAATGATTGGGTGAACCAGGCAATTAGAGAAGAAATTTAAAAATATATGGAGACAAATGAAAATGAAAATACAACAATCCAAACGCTCTGGGGTGCAGCAAAGGCAGTCCTAAGAGGAAAGTTCATTGCAATCCAGGCCTATTTCAACAAACTAGAAAAAGAACAAACTCAAAATCTAACAGAGCACCTATGGAAACTAGAAAAGGAACAGAAGAGCACCCCAAATCCTGCAGAAGAAAAGAAATAATAAAGAACAGGGCAGAATTAAACAATATAGAATCCACTAGAACAATTGAACAGATCAATGAAACCAAGAGTTGGTTTTTTGAAACAATAAACAAAATTGATAAACCTCTAGCTAGGCTCCTCAGAAAGAAAACAAAGAACACCCAGATAGACAAAAACATGAAGGAAAATGGATCTACTACAACTGATCCCTCAGAAATACAAGTAATCATCAGAGATTACTATGAAAAATTATATGGCAACAAACTGGACAACCTAGAAGAAATGGACAAATTCCTAAACACACATGCACTACCAAAATTCAAACGGGAAGAGATAGAAAATCTGAACAGACCCATAACCAGTGAAGAAATTGAATCAATTATCAACAATCTCCCAACGAATGAAAGCCCAGGGCCGGATGGATTCCCAGGGGAATTCTACCACACATTTAAAACAGAGTTAACACCGATCCTTCTCAAGTTATTCCAAAAAATAGAAATGGAAGGAAGACTTCTGGACTCATTCTATGAAGCAAATATCACTTTGATTCCTAAGCCAGACAGGGACCCAACAAAAAAAGAGAACTACGGGTCAATATCCTTAATGAATCCCGATGCAAAAATACTCATGAAGATCCTAGCAAATCAAATGCAACAACATATAAAAAGAATTATACACTATAATCAAGTGGGATTCATTCCTGGGTTATAGGGCTGGTTCAATATTTGCAAATCCATCACTGTGATACATCACATTAACAAAAGAAAAGATAAAAGCCATATGATCCTGTAGATAGATGCAGAAAAAGCATTTGACAAAATGAAACATCCCTTCTTATTCAAAACCCTCAACAAAGTCCGGATAGAAGGAACTTATTTAACATTATAAAAGCCATTTATGAAAAGCACAAAGCTAGTATCATCCTCAATAAGGAAAAACTGAGAGCTTTCCCCCTGAACTCAGGGACACAACAGGGATGTCCACTCTCACCACTGTTGTTTAACCCATTGTTGGAAGTCCTAGCATCAGCAATCAGACAACAAAAGGAAATAAAAGGCATCAGAATCAGCAAACAAGAAGTCAAACTTTCACTTTTCACAGATGACATGATACTCGACCTGAAAAACCCGACTGACTCCACCAGAAGCCTTCTAGAACTGATCCATGAATTCAATTAAGTTGCAAGCTACAAAACCAATGTACAGAAATCAGTTGCATTCTTACACACCAAAAATGAAGCAGCAGGAAAAGAAACAAAAAACTGATCCCATTCACAATTGCACAAAAAAAACATAAAATACCTAGGAATAAACCTAACCAAAGATGTAAAAGACCTGTATGCTGAAACTATAGAAGACTTATGAAGGAAAGTGAAGAAGACACCAGGAAATGGAAAAACATTCCGTGCTCATGGATCAGAAGAATAAACATTGTTAAAATGTCATTATTACCCAAAGCAACTTACACATTCAATGCAATCCCTATAAAAGTTGCACCAGCATTCTTCTCAAAGCTAGAACAAACTATCTTAAAATTCGTATGGAACCACAGAAAACCCAGAATAGCCAAAGTAGTATTGAAGAAGAAAACCAAAATGGGAACCATCACAATCCCAGATTTTAGCCTCTACTACAAAGCTGTCATTATCAAGACTGTATGGTATTGGCACAGACACAGACACATAGACCAGTGGAGTAGAATAGAGATCCCAGAACTGGACCAACAAATGTAATTGGCCAATTAGTCTTTGACAACGCTGGAAAGAGTATCAAATGGAAAAAAGACTGCCTCCTTAGCAGGTGGTGCTGGGACACCTGGACAGCAACATGCAGAAGAATGAAACTAGATTAGTTTCTTACACCATACACAAAAATAAACTCAAAATGGGTGAAAGAACTGAATGCGAGACAGGAAACCATCAAAACCATAGAGGAGAAAGCAGGAAACAGCCTCCTTGACCTCAAATGCAGCAATTTCCTGCTCTGACACATCCCCAAATGCACGGGAATTGAGAGCAAACATGAACTGTTGGGACCTCATTAATATAAAAACCTTCTGCCTTGCAAATGAAACAATCAACAAAACTAATAGGCAACCGACAGAATGGGAAAAGATAGTGGCAAATGGCATATCAGATAAAGGGCTAGTATCCAAAATCTATAAGGAGCTCACTAAACTCTATACCCGAAAAACGAATAACCCAGTGAAGAAATGGATAGAAGTTCTGAACAGACACTTCTCCAAAGAGGACATCCAGATGGCCAATAGATACATAAAACGATGCTCAACATCACTGATCATCAGGGAAATACAAATCAAAACCAGTCTGAGATACCACCTCACCCCAGTCAGAGTGCTAAAATGAACAAATCAAGAGACTATAGATGCTGGCGAGGGTGTGGAGAGACGGGCACCCTCCTACACTGTTGGTGGGAATGTAAAGTGGTACAGCTGCTCTGGAAAACAGTGTGGAGGTTCCTCAAAAACTATCAATAATACTCCCCTATGACCCAGCAATAGCGCTGCTAGGGATTTATCCAAGGGATAGAGAAGTGCTGATGCATAGGGGCACATGTACCCCAATGTTCTTAGTGGCACTTACATCAATAGCCAAATGATGGAAAAAGCCTAAATGTCCATCAACTGATGAATGAATCAAGAACATTTTTGTGTCTAGTTTGTTTTTAGGATAGATTTTTCTTATGATTTTCAATGCATATTACCAAATTCATTTATAAAAGAGTGGTACCAGTTTACACTGCTTCAAAGCATAAGAATGTCTATTTATCATACATTCACTTCCTAACTTGTCTTTACTTATCTAGAAATAAAAAACTTGGAGAATAGAGTTTTTCATTGGACTTACAACTTATTGTATACTACAATTAAAGTTGAATTTGCTACTTCAAGGTATGGTTCAGTCTCAACTTCTTTTAGTGGTAATAATTACTTACCTGGACCCAATAGGTATTAACCAGAACTTCTTGTTATCTCCAAACACCTGCTGGATATTTTTGAGGAAGCCAAGGTTGAACCCATTTTTCTCTGGGCCACTTGTAAACACTGGAGTACAGAAGGCCTCTAGGGCAGGATAGGCGAGTTGAAGAGGAAGAAAGCAATAAAGGAACAAATTTCAGGATTAACATGATTTTACAGTACTCTATGAATGTGACTTGATTCTACAATATCTTTTTGTTGTGGTAGTACGGGCCTCTAATGCTTATCTTTTTGTTGTGGTAGCATAGGCCTCTCATGTTTAGTTATTGCTCAATTACTTTATAAAAACCAGTTCAATCATTTAATAAAAGTAATTTTGTTATTAAATGCAAATAATTGGTACCCTTAAAAAAAGGCAGAAGAAACACTTAATGGTAGAAATAATTAAGCAGCCATGGTGGTACTAAATATTTTATGCCACTGCATGTAAGGAGTGAAAGAACAAATTTAACAGTACTTTATTTGAATCTAAATGGCAACAGCAGCAAAATAGTCTCCCTCTTTAGAGCTGGGACTAAAGTAATGATGCATGAAGAGATGATAATGACATTTATTTGATTTTGAAACACTTCAGAAATGATGTTTTCGCTGAAATATTCAATGTAAAAAACTGAGTTTTACTCAAGAAAAAAATGTCAGTGGGTGAACTATAATCACCTCAAAGACTGAGGAAATGGACCATGTTGGTGCACATTATTTTTAGACATATTTACCCATTAAGCAAACACCGTTCATCTGACTGCATCTGGCCATTTCCTAATTGTTTTTTTATTATCCCGGAGCTTTTAGCAATTTTCTACTTTGCAGTTCTATCTATGCCAAATGTGCTCACCTCCCACCCTAGCAAGTAAGTGCTAGATATTTGGTTTAGAAAAGGAGTGTAAATACTTTCTTAGCTGTTAACATTATTGGTAAATGAGTTCCAAATGTAAAGTGGCTTTTGTACTAAACTTTTCTCAAATCTATCTTAGCTGAGCATTAACCAGTTGGACACTTTCTCATTATTCCTCATGCATTAATTTGTATACAATGTAAGTATTTGTTTCACTATAGATGATATAAAATTGTTGCACTGGAATCCATCAGAAACATAATTCTCCAAATAACAGATGAGAGTATAGGTACAGAAAAAATGTTCATTTCTTGTACTAATTTTCCAGAAACTAGCTAGTTCAGTATATTTATCTCATTCCCAGTTCTCCACAGCTCATTGATGATTGTAGATATCCAATGATTTGTTGGTTTGAATTCTTTCTCAAGACTCCATCTTTCGATGCACTGAATAATTTAGATTCTTCTATCTTTATTAACCTTTACCTCCTCCTTCTGATGTTCCTTTCTGTACTGTTTTTTTCCTTCACTTCCTCAGATTAACACCTTTCAGAAATTTTTCAAGCCATAAATTTAGGGACCTATTACCCAGTGTGAATTACAAAGAGCAATGGTCAATTTTCGTTTTCTGTGAGGTTTCATTCAGTAATGCTTTCTTTAGTCCACAAGCTTCATTTACTGTGGCTCCAGTTTGGTAATACATGTTTACATTGGTCTCAGTTTAGAGGCAAAGGAATGTCACTAAAACTAAAATGTCTCACTGGAACTTTTTTCTCTTTTTTGGGAATAATCTACAAGCCACTATGATATACATTAATGTATTTTTTTCCCTAGTCTTAATATCCGGTCTTACCTAAGGTGGTTTTGTTTCTGCTGACAAGCCAACAATGGTAACCAAAGAGAATCACAAGGCTGACAAAAAACATGCAGGCCACAAAGAGGAGAAAAAGAACATGGAACTTTGAGCGAACACTGGGCAATTCCCCCTAGAAAAGAAATAATAAGCAAATAGAAAACAAAGGATTAAAGTGTTAAGGCGTAACTAGTTTTTCTAAGATGTTAGCACTTATATGTATAAAATGTCTAGCTGCAATTAAAAAATAGATTTTATAAAATTTTTACAAAAGGGTTTTTTTCTGTTGATGACCATACCGCATTATAGATATGCTTAGCCTGTAGTGTCTAAAATGGATCCTTGATTAAGTTCAGTGTAAAACAGAGTATATAATGCAGCAATTAGAGTAGTATAAAAAGGGTATACTGAGGCCATAATTGGGATGCAACCTCTTAAAGCTTGTACTCCATTTAGTTTGCAAATTATGAGTCATTTGGCCAGAGGTGATCTTGAGATCATATGATTCATCCTCTTGTCTCAAGATAGGTTATTCTATAATGCCTTCTATGTCATGTTTTCTTGCATATATTTCTGTTGAAAACTTCATAACATATGTATGTGGAAAACAAGTTAAGACATATAAGGTAGAATTTTACAATGTTCTACCTGTAAGTTATAACCTGATTTAAAAGTAACTGCAAATTGTGTGTGTGTGTGTGTTTACAAAAACACTATAGCTGAAGTAGAATACACTGGTATATCATATCCTGTGAAGTAGCTCTTTAAACATTAAAATCAAGCAGGATTTGACAGGCAATTGTAAAAGTGGTAGCTAATGACTTTTATAGTTATTTCTGACATCTTATTCTCCATGTCGCACCAGCTTTCTTTTTTTTTACATGTAGCCCTAGACCAGAATAAATTTTCTAAAGTTTTATAGCATGCACAAGTGTATAAAATTTGTCTTCTGAAGAGGCCTTAGAAAACATTTTCGAATTTGGAGTGAGCAGTTGAGAGAACTTTTTTTATTTTCCCTTTTCTGTGATCATTGTTTTGGCATGACGAGTTGCATTAAAGCATTTCCAAATGCTCTTGAGTAATAAAGTTAAAGGTGATTTTTGATTGAAGTGGATCTTAATATTAGGATCTGGTTCTACTTAAGTTTGGAAGGAAAAATTAAGACTTGGAAACACTTGGCAAATTCAGATAGCACAGAATTTTTTCCCTCTCTTAAAGAAGATTTTTATTCATTTTGATGTAAGGAAATATTGGGGATCTTTCAGAGTATATGTGTGTTAAAGATGAAGATAAGGGGAAGCCAGTCAATCAGGTGTTTTCAGCTGAGGGGTGGGCTAGGTAAAATTTGCATGGGGAAAGAGCACCCCAGGAAATGGATACCTCAAGGACTCAACCTTCAGGGAATTTTATCTGAAGCTCCTTTCTGAAATGATCCTTCCACAAAATTTTGACCTAAGCACCCAAACTGAATTTGATTGGTTTGTGTTTGTTTGTTTGTTTGTTTGTTTAGAAAGAGAGAGACAGACAGAAAGAGAATCCCAAGCAGGCTTCACACCATCAGTGTGAAGCCCATTGTGGGGGTCAAACCCACAAAACATGAGATCATGGCCTGAGCTGACACCAAGAGTCAGATGCTTAACAGATTGAGCCACCCAGGTGTCCCTGTATTTGTTTTGTTTTAAATTTATGGGAAATAACTTATATATTGTTTTGTAGTGGTTTTGGCCTAGCTAGGTTTTTGCTTTCATAATCTCTGCTTTTTGAGTATATTTGTTAAAGTTTTTAAAGCTTACATTTATTTTACTTCTAATCTTTCATGTTTAAATGGACAATAGAAAATGTCTAGGCAAGAGGGACTGATAGAATCAGTTCAAACCCTGGTTGGCTGTGATGAAAGTCTTTTCCTCCCCTAATTACTTCTGTAGAACTCTGTTTCTTTTGCCAAAGGATATTCCTTGGTAAAGTCCTTTTTATGTTGTTGTCGTTAGAAGAGGTTGATGGCCCTATGTTCCAAATTATTTTCCCAGGAGATAACCAAGCTAAACTACTCAAAGCAATAACCACCAGAACAGTTCAGGGGAATATTGGTAGAATACTACTACTATCTTGGTTCTAAAATAATTCATAATCTCTGTGAGGAGATTCATGGCCCTGTGTGAAAGGTGTATATTACTACATTTTTTATAAGGCAAAGATAAAATTCATATCAAAATAGCTACTCTTTAAGTTAATATATATAGGAAAAACACGCTCTGATGGTCTTCTGAATTCTTGATTGCAAAGGAGCTATAGCTTTTCCATAGTAGGGCCATAATGGGCAATAGGATATGGTACAGTGTTTAAAATCATTGGGTTTAGGGTGAGACAGCTTCTAGTCCTGACTTTGAAACTTACCAGCTGGGTGATCCTAAGTCAATTAAGTACAATAAGCCCCAGTTTTATAATTTTTAAATGAGACTAATAATTCTTATTTTGTGTACCTTACAAGGTTGTGGTGAGGAAAAGATGGGATAACAGATATTAAAGTGCTTTGAAAATTGAAAGTATTATACAAATTGGGGTTGCTGTCCTTAGGAGGACCACCAGTCTCTTTGATGCATGGTTTTTAAAATATATGGCAGTGTTTACTTTTCATTTTAAGGTAAGACTCAATTTAAGTTGAGAAATCCATCTCTAAACCACACCAAAGTGCATTCAGGCTGGAGAGATTGCAAAGAAGCATTTCTCTGAATTGTCAATGCACTTTTCATTATGAGGGCAAGCCAAGACAGGTTTTCTTATATCCCATCTGCCAGGCATGAGCTAGTCTACTATAGAGAAAAAATGAGGGACTAGGAAAAGGACAAGGCTATGTTTATCTTGTGCTTGTGAATATTGGCATAATTCTGGTAATTCATATCCAAATATTATCTTTCAAGACTAAAAATAAAGCACACAACACCTGGATGGCATTGTAGTATTTGATTATCGATTGATTAAGTGGGCTAAGGCAAAATGTATAAAATGCAACGTTGTTTACTCTGTTATGAATTCTTAAACAGTAGCCCACTGTGTTAAGGACCAAGTAAGGTCTGTAGTGAAGACCAAGGCTGGCATTTTCCCTGCTGAACTGGATACAGTAGATTTTCTTTACGTTCAGAGTAGTAGCTGAGTATGTAAATGGGATGTCAGACAGATCCTGAAAACCTGAGCAATAGATAAAAGATACTGTGTTGTGGAAAGGAGGCAGAATTGCCAAAATAATGAAACATTTTGTATGTGGGGAAATTTATGAAAAAATTTCATTTCTGCTTATACTTTTATATCTCTGGTTGAATATTTTGATATTCATTATCTAATTCCTGATTCTTAAAATTATTAAATATCTGAATTGATCAAGCAAGTTGAAAGGAGAATGGAAAGCATATATCACTATAATTTTCTAAGTTATATTTTCTACACTAGTAGGTATCAAAGCATTAATTAATAATTTAAATATTCTCAGGTATTTAGGTTCTAACTGCCTTGTGCTTCTCCTTTGTTCTCCAGGTTATTATGAATTATATTTTGGTCACAAGATTCACATTCTTTCCCTGCTTCTTTACCTCTTCACCCGAGGTGAGAGATTCTTGTTTATATAGACTCTTGTGCAATTCCTAAAGTAATAACTAATAGCTCTGCCAAAATCTGTCTTTTGCCATTTAGGTTTAGTTTGGACAGCCCTCATCATGGAAGGTTACAGTATCTTAACTGCTGTACTGGAGTTGTGGGGAAGGGAAATCTTTTGGAGTCCATTGGCATGAAATAAAAAAAAAAATTCACTACAAGGCTGCCAGACTCCATACACATACGTAAATTAAAAATCTGCCTTAAATTCCTTTTGAAAATGGATGGGATATGGGTGAAATTTTCAAGTAGAAGAAATATGAAATGTTTTTTAGATCTCACTATAATTATTGGAATCACATTTTGAAAGGTAAAGTACTTTCAACATACATTTCATTTGCTTTTGGCAATAAGCCAGTGACGCAGGTAACAGAACCAGTATTAGAACTCAGTTTTCCTAATTCCCAACCCAGTGTTTGACATACAAATTTCAAATAATACAAAGTTCAAATAAGACTCTCCTTTTCATTTTGGTCACATGTGAAACGGAGTTAATGAATCTGTCTGCTCAGCAGGAGTTTTGCAACTCTCCTTTGAACAGGAAATGAGAAAGTATTTTTCAACAATGAGGGAGTCCTTTGTTGGCCTTTTCTTAGGAAACTAAAGATTCAAAATTAGTTTTAACATTTTAAAAATCTAAAGTTGTTAAGAAGTAGATTTTTAAAGACAGTACTATGAGCGTGCTCAGTTTCTCTTTCTCTTCCCTTTGTCTCTCAGGGGCTCCTGTCCATCACCTGATGAATGGATCAAGAAGATGTGCTGTTTATGTGTATACACACACACACACACACACGCACACACACACACACACAATGGAGTATTACATGGCAATGAGAAAGAATGAAATATGGCCATTTGTAGCAAAGTGGATGGACCTCAAGGGTGTCATGCTAAGCGAAATAAGTCAGGCGGAGAAGGACAGGTACCATATGTTTGCACTCATAGGTCTAAGAGGAGGAACCTAATGAAGGACCATGGGGAGGGGGAGGGAAAGAGAGTTGAGGAGAGAGAGGGACGCAAAACCTGAGAGACTCTTGAATACTGAAAACAAACTGAGGGTTGAAGGGGGAAGGGGAGGGGGAAGGGAGGTGGTGGTGATGGAGGACAGCACTTGTGGGGAAAAGCACTGGGTGTTATATGGAAACCAATTTGACAATAAAATATTTTTTAAAAACTATATATATATATACATATATATATATATGAGTGGATTTTTATGATTTGACTAGATAAGTACATTGTAATGCATCACTAAGAGTCAAGAGACCTGTTCCTGAAGCTCTTAACAAGATTCTCATGTGTGTCACAAATTCGTTTAAGTGGAATCCTTAAATAATAAACCTCTAAATCTCAGAATATTCCACATGGGAAACTTGTTTTTGGTGTCTTTCCTGCTAGTTATTTTAGTATTAGCTATTTCAAAGTGTAAATAGAAAAGTTGAAAACAAAAGGTCACAGATTGGAGTGGCTATATGTTTTTTCTACTTACTCTCCAGTATTTGATGAAATAGTTAAAGACTGTTGTAGCAATGTACAGGCAGTAGAGGACAGAATAAGCTAAAAACTGAAGAAAGAATTTGTAGTTGGAAAATCCAATGCAATTATTAACCCTAAAAAAAGAGAAAAAAAGAAAAACTAGTTTGAAATCAGGATGCATTGACTGAGAACACACTGATACATAAGTGAACTAAGCAATGGAAATATATAACTCCTGGTGCTGCATTATGTGTGTAGAAACGCAACAGAAATATAAGTCCCTTAGTAGGAACAGACTGGGGAAAAAAGTTCATGTCTCACTTGTTTCTTTTTTCATTTATAGGCAAAGAGACACCTGGTCTCATAATAGTCTTTTTTTTTTTTTTACTCAAAATTAGAGTTGAAATTTATTAATTTTTGCAAATATAATTGTCATATTAAGTCCATGCACAAAAATAAAACTATCCTCATCCTTGAATTCCTTGTCCATCAAATCACTAATATAATCGTTTTGAACTAGTTTCTGACACACCCAAGAAAACTTGAATCTTGGATGCTGAAAACCTATTACGATCTCAGCAGCTACACTTAGGACAGTGTGGCACGTTCTTTTTGTAGTTGGACAGGTTCAGACTGGTTCTGTATGTCAGACATACAAAATTTGGAGAAGAATTACTGGTTCACAATCTAGAATATTTCAAATATTAAGACAGCTAAAAACAGAACTGAATTGTTTTTTGGGAACTATTTGTGCTCAATTTCATTACTACACCCAATTATTAAAACTAATGGACAAAAGACTGTGAGCTTTGTGAGCCCATGAATTCATCACCATACCTTTGGTGGTATATTTATTTTTGCTTTAAATGTCGTGCCTCCCCTGCACCCCACCCCCCCATGCAAATACAAAGCCCAGTGATTTATGGTTGTAGAAATAAGCATGTTACAACTATGCTTAGGAAACTAGGCATTTTGAGACACTTTTACCCTTTTAGAGGAAAGAAATGAATCAAAAGGACATACCAAGGGCAATGATGGTCCATTTTTAATACACACCTACAAAAGAAACAAAATAGAGTGTGATAAATGGACCTATGGAAATTAAGTAACATCTCATAATTTAACTCACGTTCTCACCAGTAGTTTTACATGGAACCAGTACACTCATTCCTAGATTTCCAATATACATTATTCCCAAACTATTTTGTCATCAGTTATTTCTAGGATGAGCCAATCAGAACAGTTCACAGAATTATGCTGGTAGCATGTTACATGCCTAGAAGCCTAAGGTATCTCCTCTAATTTTTCTCAATATACAGATTAATAAAAGTACAGAAGAACACATATGGCTACAGTCTATTAAAATAAAAAACAAATGGAGACCATCCTTAAAAATTTCCTTAGCAGATGTAACTAGTTTAGTCATACAAAGTTTAATTTAGCTTATTTTATAAGACTGATTTGACCTGGTTCATTTCTTGCTTATGTCTCTGCAAATCATCAGTAAAATTTAAGCTGTTTTCCAAGGTTGATATAAAGTAACCATTGACCAAATTTCTTTCATTTAATAAAATTCTAATATTCTAACTAATCACTGTGAAGAATAAACAGGCCTTGTTTTCCACTATATAAGCTGTTTTATAACAATATACCCCAAGTCTCATTTTATGTTTTGGTTTGAGTGGTCCTGGTTTGTAAACCCTTTTTGTTGTATTCACAATGAAGTTTTACTAATTACTACTCTGATGACTTATTTGTTTTACATTAGCTATTGCTGAAATTTTGACATGCCTGTTTGAATCAAGGGCAAGAGAAATATGAGTGGAACATACACCCAAGGAGAAGGACATGAATATTTTATTTATTAAAATAAAAATGTGTTTTACAAAGTTGGAGCAATTAGAGTAAGAAAATAAAGTAGAATTGAGGTATAACCCAAAATATAAAGTGATCATCTATGCCTACAATCTTATATGAATCATAAATAAACAAATAATGGAGAAGAGATAAATCTCCGATGCAGAAGAATTCCAAATAATTTATGTAGATACTCTGCCTTTAAGGTGGGGCATAATTCGTCATTTCCTTAGTGTGGGCTATATATAGTGACTTCCTTTCAAAGAGAAAAGGAAGTAGGGGGTAGGAAGAGTAAATTTACATTAGAGAAAACTGACAAACACTACCTCAGACAAATGAACAAGATTAATATTGCAGTGATAAGTCATGTTTATGGATGTACCCTTGATAACAATACAATGATAAAGGTACTTTACCTCTATGGTCTTTCTACCCAAAACACAGTAACTGAGTCTAACCATGAGAAAAATATCAGACAAATCTCAACTGAGGGATATTCTACAAAACACCTGATCATTAATCCTAAAATCCTAGAAACTATCATGGGTATTGAAAACAAGTAAAGTCTGAGAAACTGTCAGAGCTAAAAGACCCTGAGAAGACATGCCAACTAAATGTAATGTGTTATCCCGGATGGGATCCTAGAACAGAAAAAGAACATTAGAGAAAAATTATTGAAATATAAATAGAATATGGACTTCAATTAAAAATAATGTATTGATGGGGCACTTGGGTGGTACAGTTAGTTGGGCGTCTGACTTTGGCTCATGTCATGATCTCATGGTTCATGAGCTTATTAAGCCCTGTATCAGGCCCTGTGCTTACAGCTCAGAGGGTGGAGCCTGCCTTGGATTCTGTGTTTCTCTGTCTCTCTCTGCCCTCCCCAACTTGTATTCTCTCTCAAAAATAAATAAAACATTAAAAAATTTTAAAAATGTTTTGGTGTTGGTTCATTAATTGTAACAAATTATCATATTAATGTAAGATGTTGATAATAGGGGAAACTGGATGTAGGACATATGAGAACTATCATCACAATAATTCTATAAATCTAAAACTGTTCTAACATAAAATATTTATTTTTAAAATGAGGTTTTATATCTCTTTCCTATCTTTAGAATAGTTTGCATCATCATCATCCCACGAGGGTGTTTGGCATGTGATCATTATGATTGAAAGGAAATGCTCTTATCTAGGCATGGTCACATGTTAGGATCAGTCACTTTGTTGTCTAGGCAACCATCATCACTGGCAAAGCTCAGCCCAGGGGAAATATGGATGTCACTTACATGGCACAGACAGAGCAGTGGTGGCAGCGATCTGGCTTGATTAAATGGCACCGGTCACAGAATCTAACGGCTATAGGAAATATCAGGTGGTTAGCATTGATTAGGGATCAATATGACACCATATATCTTACTAACCTCCTATCTGAATAGCTTGTTATGCACTGACTGCTCGTAGTCAAACTCATTTCGAGTTACCAAGCAAAAGGCAGATCACAGAAGAGAATTGTGGTGTGTTTTTTCCCCTGTTAGATGAATCTTGAAGGCACCTTTTTGGGGATGAAGTTAAAGGGAAATGTTTTCATATCTCGATATCTGATAATAAGATTTGCTATTATAAAACAAACTATACTGTCAACTGCTTGAGTGATCTTGGGAAAATCATTAGATTGTTTACTTCAACTTTCCTATCAATTAGTTCAATTGACCATTTCACAAATGAATGAAGTAAAGACTTGAGACATATCAAGTTACTTGCACAAGATCACATAGCAAGTGAGCGGCAGGACTGTTACCACTACAGTTTTCTGACCCTTTAGTTCATTCAGGATTCTCTTCACTCTGTCAGTCTGATATAAAAAACACATTTCTCCTTCCCTCTTTCCTTCCTCCCCTCCTTTCTTCCTTTCTTTCTTTATTTCCCTTAGATGTAAGGCATTTTCCTTTTCTTATCATTGTTATCTGTTTATTGATACAGGATGACTGTGTTTAATGTAATATATTAAGTGTAACAATTAAAATCATGAATAATTTGAGCTAATATAATAATACCATCTGAAGTGTACATTAACCACACATAATTGATTCAGCATAATTGGCTACTAATTTAGCAGTTTGTGTTTATTTCTAGCAATGGAGGAGTGACAAAAGCATGGGTATAATTGAAGCAAGGAAGAAAGGAGAGGACATGCATGTTTAATTCATTCAGCATAGAACTGAACAGTCAATGCCATTGCCCAGTTTAAGCCACCATTATCTCTCGCTTAGATGATCACAATGGCTGCCTGATTATTTACTCTGCTTTCATTCTTGTTCCCCACAATATGTTCTTTATAGAATAGCCAGATGATCTGTTAAAATGTAAATCAGATCATATCACTCTTCACTTAAAGTCTTTAATGGACTTTCAGCACCCGGGTGGCTCAGTTGGTTAAGCTCTGACTTCAGCTCAGGTCATGATCTCATAGTTTGTGAGTTCGAGCCCCACATCGGGCTCTGCGCTGATAGTGCGGAGCCTTCTTGGGGTTCTATTTCTCTCCCTCTCTCTCTGCCCCTCCCCAACTTGTCTCTCTCTCTCTCTCTAAAAATAAATAAATAAACTTAATAAAACCCTTCAAACACCCTTAGAATAAAATCCAAACCCTTTATTATGGCCTTCATTATCTGGCCTCTGCTTGCCTCTTCAATTTTAACTAGTATCACTCTCCACCTGCTATACTGCAGTCACACTCGCTATATGTCCTTCTAATACTGTAAGCTTGCTCCTGTCTGAGGGCCTTTTGTACTTGCAGTACCTTCTGCCTGGGATGTTAGTCTTTCTGTTCCTTACTTCCTGCTAGTTACTTTTTTATTATATCAAATGATATTTCTTCAGAGAAAACTTATTTATGTCATTAGGGCTGTAAAGAAATGATTCAAGGGTCCAGTGGGTAGTGAGTGGAACAGTCAGTTGGAGACTGTGAGAAAAGCTGAGAATTCTGCCCTGTTTAAAGAGAGTAGCTAGGGGCGCCTGGGTGGCTCAGTTGGTTAGGTGTCCAACTTCAGCTCAGCTCTTGAGCTTGCAGTTCATGAGTTCGAGCCCCGCGTTGGGCTCTGTGCTGACAGCTCAGAACCTGGAACCTGCTTCAGATTCTGTGTCTCCCTCTCTCTCTGCCCCTCCCCCGCTCACACACACACACTCTCTCTTTCTCTCTTTCAAAAATAAATAAACATTAAAAAAATAGAGTGGCTACTACTCAGGTTTAGCTAATTTTTGCCATGTGAATTTGCCATGCAATTGAATGTTGCCAGATGTCTGAGTTTTCAAGAGAAATAAGAAATATGGACTTTCATGTGGAAATATTACAACTGTTAAAAATTAAAAACAAATGCAAAGTTTTAAAAGATACATTAAAGATCAAACAAAATATATCTCTGGTCCAATTCATTCCATAGGCCTTTAGTTTATAACCAACCTGTGTTCTATCACCCCATTCTGTTTACTACTGTAATAAATTATACAAATAATTTCTGTCTACTTTTCCCTATATTTCAGTGCCCATGAAGACTTTTAAAAAATCATGACCACCATGACATCAATACTCTAACAAAATTAATAAGTCCTTACCCAGACCATATTAAAATTCCCCTAATTTCCACATAGGATATTAATAAATGATTGTTGAATAAATAAATTATAAATAGACTGAGCATAAATGTCTAGCAGTATAATCCCCAAATCCATAAAACACGATCTTCCTCATTGGAAACATTAGGATATCTTATCAAAAGAGGCTTAATTTTTAAATTTTGAAAGGTGGAGAATTGGTTTAGCTAGTACTCTTCTAGTCATACAGATGAAAGCTAAGAGTAAAACTCCATAGTGGATATTTACCCAAGAAAGATAACATATCTCTGCACAAACACTTGTGCAAGAATACTCATGATAGTTAACTAAGTACTGGAAACACCAAATGTGCATCAACTGGTGAACTATGATATATTCATACAATGAAATACGACTCAGCAATAAGAGAATAAAATAAAAAAAAAACAATGTGAACGAATGTCAAAGATATTATGCTAAATACAAAAAGCAAGACACAACAGTACATATTGTATGATTCCATTTATATAAAATTCTAGAGCAGGTAAAATTAATCAATTGTGTTGAAAGTGCTTCTATGAACATTGGGGTACATGTGCCCCTATGCATCAGCACTTCGGTATCCCTTGGGTAAATCACTAGCAGTGCTATTGCTGGGTCATAGGGGAGTTCTATTGTTAATTTTTTGAGGAACCTCCACACTGTTTTCCAGAGCGGCTGCACCAGTTTACATTCCCGCCAACAGTGTAGGAGGGTGCCCGTCTCTCCACATCATCGCCAGCATCTAGGGGTCTCCTGTTTTGTTCATTTTAGCCATTCTGACCAGTCTGAGATGGTATCTCAGTGTGGTTTTTATTTGTATTTCCCTGATGATGAGTGACGCTGAGCATTGTTTCATGTGTCTGTTGGCCATCTGGATGTCCTCTTCAGAGAATAGCCAAATCATGGAAAGAGCCTAAATGTCCATCAACTGATGAATGGATCAAGAAGATGTGGTTTATCTATACAATGGAATACTACATGGCAATGAGAAAGAATGAAATCTGGTCATTCCTGGCAATGTGGATGGAACTCGAGGGTCTCATGCTAAGTGAAATAAGTCAGGTAGAGAAGGACAGATACCATATGTTTTCACTCATAAGTATAACAGGAGAAACTTACCAGAGGATCATGGGGGAGTAGAAAGGGGTAAATAGGGAGAAGGAGTGAGGCAAATCATGAGAGACTCTTGAATACTGAAAACAAACTGAAGGCTGAAGGGGGAGTGGGAAAGGGAAAGGTGGGTGATGGGCATGGAGGAGGGCATTTGTGGGGATGAGCAGTGGGTGTTTTATGGAAACCAACTTGACAATAAACTATTAAAAAACTAATCTATGGTGGAAAACTAGCAGAATAGTGGTTGTTTGGTGGCAGTTGGTGGGATTGACTGGGTAGGAGCATAAGAGAAGTTTCTGGGGTGTGGTAATGTTTATAGAGGTTTTGGTTACACATATGTGTACACTGAATGGCACACTTAAGATTTATACATGTCTTTGTAAGAAAATTTCACCCCAAAATGAATGATGAAATATATAGGTATGTGTGTATTGATATCTGTTACTTACTTTGAAATGTATAAAAATAAGATAGCTTGATGGATGATGTATAGAGGGATGGATTTGTGAACAGATACGTGATAAAGTAACATAGCAAATGTTAGTGGTGGACTCCAGTGCTAGGTATACAGATGAGCCTATGGATATATATGACTTAGCCTTTTTGAGATTCTTGCTGATCTGCTTCTCTAGATGACTTTTGATGAACTGACCTCCACTACCAGTTCTTGTGTAAACTGGTAGCTTTTTGGCCATATCGATGAGCATCTGCTTCTGGACCTCAGGTCTTTCTTCATTTTCATAGCGTTCCTTGTCTGAATAGGACAAGTGGAACTAGAAGCAGAAGTGAAAAGTTAGACATTATTTTCCAAGATTTAAATAAAAGATTAAAACAACAATAATTACTTAGGTTAAAATATTTGTTACCTACCCTTGAAGTCCAGATACCAATTTAGTTTATAACTTTCTTAGGATAATTATCTTAATCATTCTATCTGGCTTTTATCTCAATCTTCATAAGTCTGTGTGATAGGTAGTATTTTTTTATAAATAAAGAAAAGAAAACTTAGTGAGATTAAGTACTTTCTCCATGGTTATACTCACTTAACTAGTATGTAAAAAACCTAAGCTCTAAACCCAGTTCACTTGACTCTAAGATTAATGGCCTTTCAATCCCATTATACCATAATATGATGTTACATACAGATATGTAAAATCTTGCTGTCAGGCCCCTGTTGATGATCAACTATGATTTTTATTAATTTTTAGTTTTTTCACACCTGTCAGAATGGCTAAAATTAATAACACAAGAAACAACAGGTATTGGCAAGGATGAGGAGAGAGGGGAACAGTCTTGCACTGTTGATAGAAATGCAAACTGGTGCAGCCCCTATGCAGAACAGTATGGAGGTTCCGCAAAAAGTTAAAAATAGAATACTGCAATTGCACTGCTAGGTATTTACCCAAAGGATACAAAAATACTGATTTGAAGGGGTACATGCACCCCTATGTTTATAGCAGCATTATCAACAATAGCCAAGCTATGGGGCAGCTTGTATATCCACTGACTGATGAATGGATAAAGAAGGTGTGGGATATATATAATGGAATATTAGTCAGCCATCAAAAAGAATGAAATATAGCCATTTGCAACAACATAGATAGAGCTAGAATGTATTATGCTAAGTGAAATAAATTAGCCAGAGAAAGGCAAATACCATATGGTTTCATTTATATGTGAAATTTAAAAAATGAAAAAGATGATCATATGGGGAGGAGAGAGGAAAAAGACAGAAAAAAAACTGAGGTTACTGGAGGGAGGTAGATAGGAGATGGGCTAGATGGGTGATGGGTATTTAGGAGGACACTTGTGATGAGCACTGGGTTTGTACATAAGTGATGAATCATTGAATTCTACTCCTGAAACCAATTTGTACTGTATGTTATTAACTGGAATTTAAATAAAAATTTGGAAAAAGTTGTAGGTATTTTTCATTGGTGACACGCTTAGAGAAGCTGGATGAGACTGCTTGTGACACTGTATATTATAATCTTGCAAATGAGTATAAATTTGGGTATTCTCACTATTTCAGAAATTTTTGGTCTGATACAAAGCTTATTGCCAATGTTAGCAACATATTTTGCTTATCTTGCAAAAGATATGTCAATGACTTTCCAAAGGAACACAAACTTGAAAGCTTTCTTCTATCTGGGCCAAAAGGTAGGCAGAGGTGAAAAAGAGAAAAATCTGTGATCAGAGTTTTAGGATTTAAACCACATCTCTTCCATTTAATAGGTAAAAAATAACTTTGGAAAATCAGACATGCTCGACCCAAGTTTCTTCATCTGTAAAATAGAAGAAATAATATCTACTTCATAAGATTGGCGGAAAAGTACTGGATAATAAGTAATTAAAAATTACTTTTACAAGTCTAATTTATTTGTTTTTAATTTATTTTTTAGAGAGAGAGAGAGAGAGAGAGAGCGAGCGAGCGAGTGAGAGCTAGCAGGGAAGGAGGAGAGAGAGAGGGAGAGAGAGAGGATCCAAAGCAGGCTCTATTATTAGGACAGAGCCCTACGTGACGCTGAAACTCATGAACTGTGAAATCATAACCTGAGGAGAAATCTCGAGTCAGAGGCTCAACCCACTGAGTCAACCAGGTGCCCCCTATTTCTAATTTTTTGCGGATCCTCCATACTGTTTTCCACAGTGGCTGCACCAGTATGCACTCCCACCAATAGTGCACAAGGATTCCTATTCCTTCACATCTTCTCCAACAAGTTGTTTCTTGTATTTTTTATTTTAATCATTCTTACAGGTGTGAGATGATATCTCATTGTAGTTTTGATTTGTATTTCCCTTATGATGAGTGATGTTGAACATCTTCTCATGTGTCTGTTGACCATTCATATGTCTTCTTTAGAGAAATATCTGTTCATGTCTTCTGCACATTTTAAAATAGATTATTTGTGGGTTTTTTGGTATTGAGTTGTATTAGTTCTTTATATATTTTGAATACTAACCCCCTATCAGATATGTCATATTCAAATGTCTTTCCCTATTTAGGAGGTTGTCTTTTAGTTTGTTGTTTCCTTCACTGTGCAGAAGCTTTTTATTTTCATGTAGTCTCAATAGTTTAGGTTTGCTTTATTTTCCATGATTCAAGGAGATATATCTAGAAGAATGTTGCTGTAGCCATTGTCACACATTATTGCCTGTGCTCTCTTCTAGTACTTTTATGGTCTCAGGTCCCACATTTAGATCTTTAATCCCTTTCGAGATTATTTTTGTGTATGGTGTAAGAAAGTGGTCCAGATTCATTCTTTTGCATGTAGCTCCTCAGTTTTTTCAACACAATTTGTTGAAGACACTATCTTTTCCCCCTTGAATAGTTTTGCTTCTCTCCTTTAAGATTAATTTCCCATACAATCAGATGTTTGTTTCTGGAATTCCTATCTTGTTCTATTGATCTGTGTCTATTTTTGTGCAAGTACCATACTGTTTTGATTACTACAGCTTTGTAGGATACCTTGAAATCTGGAATTGTGATACCTAAAAATTTGCTTTCCTTAATCAAGATTGTTTTGCCTACTCTGGGTCTTTTGTGGTTACACACAAATTTTAGGATTATTTATCATAGTTCTGTGAAAAATGCTGGTGGTATTTTAGTAGGGATTGCATTAAATCTGTAGATTGTCTCGAGTAGTATAAAATTTTTTAAAATATTCATTTTTTCAATCCATGAACATGGAATACTTTTCCATTTGTTTGTGTTATCTGAAATTTCCTTCATCAGTGTTTTACAGTTTTCAGAATACACGTTTTTCAAATCCGTGGTTAAGTCTATTCCTAGCTATTATTTTTTTGTGCAATTTTAAGTGGGATTGCATTCTTTAGTTTCTCTTTCTGCTGTTTCATTCCTGGTGTATAGAAACGCAATGGATTTTTGCACATTGATTTTGTACCCTGCAATCTTACTAAATTCATATATCAGTTCTAGTATTTTTTGGTAGAGTCTTTAGGGTTTTCAATATAGAGTATCATGTAATCTGGAAATACTCAAAGTTTTGTTGGTTCCTTACCAATTTGGATGCCCTTTATTTCTTTTTGTTCTCTAATTTCAATGGCTAGGCCTTCCAATACTACGTTGAATAAAAGTGGTGAGAGTGGACATCCTTGTCTTGTTCCTGATCTCAGGCGGAAAGCTTTCAGTTTTTCCCCATTGGGTATGATATTAGCTGTAGGTTTTTCATAGATGGCCTTTATTGTGTTGAGGTATGTCGCCTGTAAACCTACTTTGTTGAGGATTTTTATGATGAAGGAATGTTGTACTTTGTCAAAGCTATTTTCTACATTGAAATGATCATGTGCTTTTTTCTTTTCTCTTATTGAAGTGATGTATCATATTAATTGGTCTGCAGATATTGAACCACCCTTGTATCCTGGGAATAAATCTCATTTGATCATAATGAGTCATTTTATTAAAATATTGTTTTATTTGTTTTGAAATATTTTCTAGAGAATTTTTGCATCTATTTTCATTGAAGATATTGGCCTATAGTTATCTCTCTCTCTTTTGTAGGGCCTTTATTTGATTCTTGGTATCAGGGTACTGCCAGCCTCATAAAATGAATTTGCAAGTTTTCCTTCCTCTTCTATGTTTTGGAATAATTTGAGAAGAATAGGCATTAACTCTAAATGTTTGGTAAAATTTACGTGTGAAGCCATCTGGTCCTGGACTTTTGTTTGTAGGAAGTTTTCCTGATTATGGATTTCACTTCATTGCTGGTAATCAGTCTGTTCAAATTTTGTATTTCTTCCTGATTCAATTTTTGAAGGTTTATGTTTCTAGAAATTCATCCATTTTTTTCTAGGTTATCCAATTTGATAGTAAATAATTTTTCATAATATTCTCTTATAATCCATTGTATTTCTGTGCTGTTGTTATTTCTCCTTTTTCATACATCATTTTGTTTGAGTTCTCTCTCTCTCTCTCTCTCTTTGATGAATCTGGCTAAAGGTTTATCAGATTTCTGGATCTCTTCAAAGAACCAGCTCCTACTTTCATTGATCCGTTCCATTTTTTAGTATCTATTTCATTTATTTCTTCTCTAATCTTTTGTCCCTTCTTTTCTAGCTCCTTTAGATGTAAGGTTAGGTTATTTGAGATTCTTCTTGCTTCTTTTGGTAGAATTGTATTGCTACTGACTTCCCTTTAGAACCACTTTTGCTGTATACCAAGGTTTAAACCATTGTGTTTTCATTTTCATTTGTCTTCGTGTATTTTCTGGTTTTCTTTTGGTTGTCCCATTCATTGTTTAGTTGCATGTTATTTAACCTCCATGTGTTTCTGGCCTTTCCAGATATTTTTTCTTGTCTTTGACTTTTAGTTTCATTAGCATTGTGGTCAGAAAAGTTGTGTGGTATGACTTCAGTATTTTTTAATTTATTGAGACTTGTCTTGTGGCTTAATATGTGATTTATTCAGGAGCATGCTTCATGTGCACTTGAAAATAATGTGTATTCTGCTGCTTTAGGGTGGATTGTTCTGAAAATATCTGTTAAGTCCATCTGGTACAGTGTGTCATTCAAAGCCACTGTTTTGTTGTTGATTTTCTGTTTGGATGATTTGCCCATCAATGTCAGTGGGATGTTAAAGTCCCCTACTATTATTGTTTTACTATCTATTACACACTTTATGTTTGTTATTAGCAACTTTAAGTATTGAATGCTCCCATGTTGGGTACATAAATATTTAAAATTGTTGTTTCTTCTGGTTGGATTCTCTCCTTAATGATTATATAGTGTCCTTCTTTATTTCTTGTTACAGTCTTTATTTTAAAGACTTTTTTTTTTTGGTTTTTAGAATCTCTCTTTTTTTTCTAAATATAATTTGTCAGGTTAGCTAAAATACAGTGTATATACAGTGTACTTTGGGCTTCAGGAGTAGATTTCTGTGATTCATCACTTACATAAAATACCCAGTGTTCATCTCATGTGCCCTACTCAATGCCGATCACCCATTTTTGCCCGCCCCCCCGCCCTCCACACTCCATTTGTTCTCCGTATTTAATGGTCTATTATGGTTTGACTCCCTCTTTGCTTGTAACTATATATATATTTTTTCTTTCCCATTCCTCATGGCCGTCTGTTAAGTTTCTCAACTTCCACATATGAATGAAAATGCATGATATCTGTCTTTCTCTGCCTGACTTATTTCACTTACCATAATGCCCTCCAGTCCATCCACGTTGTTGCAAATGGCAAGATTTTATTCTTTTGATTGACAAGTAATACTCTAGTGTGTGTGTGTATCACATCATATTTATCCATTCATCAGTTGATGGACATTTGGGCTCTTTCCATAAGTTGGCTATTGTTGGTAGTGCTGCTATAAACATTGGGGTACATGTACCCCTATGAATCAGCACTCCTGTATCCTTTGGATAAATTCCTAGTAGAGCTATTGCTTGATGATAGGGCAATTCTATCTTTCATTTTTTGAGGAACCTCTACACTGTTTTCCAGTGGCTGCACCAGTTTGCATTACCACTAACAATGCAAGAGAGTTCCCCTTTCTCCACATCCTCGCCAACATCTGTTGTTTCCTGAGTTGTTAATTTTAGCCACTCTGACAGGTGTGAGGTGGTATCTCAATGTAGTTTTGACTCATATTTCCCTGTTGATGAGTTATGTGGCACATCTTTTCATGTGTCTGTTAGCCATCTGGATGTAAAGACTGTTTTGCTGATACAATATTGCTACCTTAGTTTTCTTTTCACATCCAATTGCATGAAATGCTTCTCCATCTCCTTACTTTCTATCTCTATGTGTCTTTTTTTTTTTTTTAGTATTTTTAATGTGTTATTTTATTTTTGAGAGAGAGAGAGACAGCGTGAGTGGGGGAGGGTCAGAGAGAGAGGGAGACACAGAGTTTGAAGACAGGCTCCAGGCTCTGAGCTGGCAGCACAGAGCCTGATGCGGGGCTCAAACCCACGAACCGTGAGACCATGACCTGAGCTAAAGTCGGATACTTAATTGACTGCGCCACCCAGGCACCCCTATCTCCATGTGCCTTCAGGTCTGAAATAAATCTCTTGCAGGCAGGATATAGATGAAAATTTTTTTTATCCATTTCATCACCATATGTGTTTTGTTGGATTATTTAGTCCATTTAAATTCAAAGTAATTATTAATAGGTGTATATTTATTGTCATTTTCTTACTTGTTTTATTGTTTTTGTAGTTTCTCTTCATTCCTTTCTTCTCTTGCTATCTTTTCTCATGATTAGTTGCCTTTTTTTAAAGTGATATACCTGTATTACTTTCTCTTTATTTTTTTGCATATGTATACTGGCTTTTGATTTTTGGTTACCATTTGAATTGTAATGAGATATTCTGTATATGGCAATTTATACTAATTTGATGGTTGCTTAAATTTGAACCCATTCTTAATTTCTTTCCTCCTCATTTTTTAGGCATATGGTGTCATACTTTACATCTTTTTATTTTGTGAGTCCCTTTACTGATTTTTAAAAAAAAAATTAATATTGATTTAATTTTTGAGAGGGAGAGAGAGAGCATAAACAAGTGAGGGGCAGAGAGAGAGGGAGACACAGAATCCAAAGCAGGCTCCAGGCTCCAAGCTGTCAGCACAGGGCCTGACACGGGCTTGAACTCACAGACTGTGAGATCATGACCTGAGCTGAAGTCAGCCGCTTAACCGACTGAGCCACCCACGCGCCCCAAATGATCTTTGCACATAAACTTATTTTTACTGCTTTTGTGCTTCCTACTTTACTTACTCTTGCGTGTGGTCTTCCCTTTCCACTTAAAGATTCATCTTTAATAATTCTTGTAGGGCTGGTTTAGTATTCGTGAATTCTTTTAACTTTTGTTTCTCTGGGAAACTCTATATCTCCATATATTTTGAATGATAGCCTTACTATATAGAGTATTCTTGGCTTCAGATTTTTCCCATTCAACACTTTGAGTATATAATGCCCCTCCCTTCTGCCATGCTAGTTTCTCCTGAAAAATCAGGTGATTGCCTTATGGGATTTCCCTTGTATATAACTATCTTCTTTTCTCTTGCTGCTTCTAAAATTCTCTTTATTGCTACTTTTTGCCATCTTAGTTACTATGTGTCTGGGTGTGGACCTCCTTGAGTTGATTTTATTGTGGAATCTCTCTGCCTCCTGGATCTGGATTTCGGTTTTCTTCCCCAGATTCAGGTAATTTTCAGTTATTGTTTCTTTAAATAAATATTATGCCCCTTTTCTCTCTCTTCTTCTGGGAACCATATACATTGAATATTATTACACTTGGTAGAGTCACTGAGTTCCCTAAGTCTATTCTTGTTTGCACATTTTTCTTCTCACCTACTCAGCTTGATTACTTTGTATTACTCTGTCCTCCTGGTCACTAATTTGTTCTTCTACTTTGTTTAGTTTCATATTCATTCCATCTAATGTATTTTTAAAATATTTTTTCGGCTTTTATCTTTTTATTTTTTATTTTTTAATAGTTTATTGTCAAATTGGTTTCTATACAACACCCAGTGCTCTTCCCCACAGGTGCCCTCCTCCATTACCACCACCTCTTTCCCCTCTCCCTCCCTTCAACCCTCGGTTCATTTTCAGTATTCAACAGTCTCTCACGATTTGCATCCCTCTCTCCCCCAAACTCTCTTTCCCCCTTCCCCTCCCTATGGTCCTCCATTAGGTTTCTCCTGTTAGACCTATGAGTGAAAATATATGGTATCTGTCCTTCTCCGCCTGACTTATTTCGCTTAGCATGACACCCTCAAGGTCCATTCACTTTGCTACAATGTTTATTTATTTTTGAGAGATAGACATAGCGTGAGCAGGGGAGGGCACAGAGAGAGGAAGACACAGAAACCGAAGCAGGTCTGGCTCTGAGCTGTCAGCACAGAGCCCAATGTGGGGCTCAAACCCACATACCACGAGATCATGAAATGAGCCGAAGTAGGATGGTCAAATGACTGAGCCACTCAGGTGCCCCTAATGCATTTTTAATTTAATACATTGTGCTCTTCATGTCTGATTGTTTTTTAAATGTGTTTCCTATACCTTTCATAAGGGTCTCACTGATCTCTTCCACTCTTTCCTCAACTCCAGTCAGTATTTTTATGATCATTTCTATAAACTCTCTATTAGACATACTACTTATCTCCGTTTCAGTTTGATCTCTTACTGTAATATTGTCCTGTTGTTTCATTTGGGACATATTCCTCTGTCTCCTTATTTTGTGTTACTTTTTGTGTCTGATTTTGTGTGTTAGGAAAGACAGCTGTCTCCTGCACTTGAAAGTAATGGCCTTATGAAGAAGAGGTCCTATAGTGTTCTGCTGTGCAGTGTCCCCGGTTCAGAACTTGGCACTTCAGGTATGTATCCTATGTGTAATGCATACACCCCGCTGCTGTGGCTGACCTACCTTTTCCTTCAATCCAATAATCACCAATGTGTTTTCTCTATGTGGTGTTGCTGAGTAGAGTCAGACCAGGTGTTTGCCAGTGATGCAGTAGCACCTAATTTGCTGGGTGCTTTTCCTGTCTTGTCCTATGAGAAGCTTTCATTGGTAGAAAGTCATGAAGTCAGACCAGTTATCTACCTCTAGCCTCTGCTAGGGCCTCAGTCTGACTGGTGTTGGTTATTTTTCTCTCTTTCAAGGGCAGGAGTCATTTTGGTGTGGTGTTGGCCATTGTAGGGGTTGTTTGCATACTTCCAGGCTTATGGTACCACCCCGTATGGGCTCTAGTGAAGAGCGTATTGGAGAGTGCACATCTGCCCAACATGGGGGGGGGGTGATTGGTGAGGTGGTGGTGCTAGCAAGCTTTGTGTGTCCCTGGTCCTCTGTGGGAGGGGCCCTGCAGTGACAGACTGATGCAGACTGTCCAGAGCACTGGAGTGGCAGAAGTATTGCAAGGGGGTGTTGAGGTGGCAGTGCTAAAAAGTTGTGTAGTGAGTCTAGCAGGTGGCTGTGTTTTTCTGCTCTAGGGTGAGGGAGGGAAATGGTGTCTTCAAGTTCCTTTGTTCTTGGAGTAGTTTCCCTGTTATTTCTGTCCCTCCAGGACATGCTCTGTGATTAGTAAATCACTCCCTCCTGTATGTCCCAGGCACCTTCTAAACTGCTGCTTCTATGCTATATCTCCACAGGCTCCTTGTTGTGCTATCTTTTTAAGGGTAAGGATTCTGTTTCTTCTTGCTCATGAGCTCTTCCAGAGCTGAGCCTACTGTTTTTTTAAAATTTCAGGTTTTAGGTCCCACTGGTTATAAAAGCTCATGAAATTCAACTCCTCTGATTTTTCAAAGGCAATTGTTAAGGGGTTTTGTATTCCCCATGCAGGCTTCCCAGCGTGGTGGTTTGTTTCCCTCTTCTTTTCGTGTTCATGCCATCCCTCCCTCCTGTAGATAGTCTCAGGAGACCCTTTAGTTCCTGGCCATGTCTTTGCCATTCCTATCCTCTTTGATGTGGCATCTTCTCTATATTTAATTGTGGATTTTATTCTGCCAGTCTTCATTTTCCAAGATATTTACACTGATATGAGTGTTTTCTAGTTGTATCTGTGGAAGAGGCGAGCCAAGGTCCTCTTACTCTGTCATCTTCCCTGGTAGTCCCATTATGATCTATTTTTATGATATCTACAAACAAGTCATTTTATAACCAAAGACATAAATAGGCTGAAAGTGAAAGGATTGAAAAAGTTATTCTAAGCAAATAGTAATCAAAAGACATTAAGGGTAGGTATACTAATATCACATGAAACTGGTTTTAAGACAAATGGTTACAAGATATAAATAATAAAAACACCATATTAGTGATGTCATAAAGAGCAGAGAGTGAGAGACCGGTCTTTGTTCCCCACTCATCCCTCCAAAAAGACCGTATGTTTGGATGGGGAGGCTCAAGAATCTAATTAAGAACGTGAAACATCACAGTGGAATGAAAAATGGAGAATAATCACACAGAAAGTATTGCTGGGGATATCAGCATGGATGAAACATCTAGAAAGGACTACGAACAAAGAAAATGGGCAAGGACTATCCTTATCAGCCATGTGGCAGGTGCCAGTGCAGTTCCCAGTGACCTGCTCTATGGAGGACCCTGGCAACTTTTGCTTCTAAGGACCTCAAAAATTCCCATGAATAGCCCAAATTCCCACAACTGTTATATCAAGAGGGCTCAATACTGTTTGTTGGGTGGGTCTCAGTAGCCTGCTCTGCACATGATACTGGCAACTTTAGTCACTGAGGTAACTAAAAGCTATCACCACCATAGACTCCCCAGAGAATGAGACATTGGGGAGATCTCCATGTGAAATAAAACCACTACTGTGCCACCACAGTACCAGGTCTGTCACCTCCCCCAAGTCTCTGCTTACCTTAGATCCTGGAGCCATGGCCACTTTATGTACATCTGTACATCAGTACCCAGCTTCACAGCCACTGAATTCATGCCCATGCTCCAGATCCCGGCTCCATGGCCATCCTGCATGCGCCAGTACCTCCAAAACCAGAGCCAATTACACTGTAGGGTATCCCACATCCCAAACTCTGAGACACCTTCATTTCATGCACATCTGTGCTCTAGACCTTGGTACCATGGCCACTCTGCAAGTACTCACATTATCAAAACTGTACCACTGCTGCAGTGGGTGCACCCCTTTAGAACTCATGTCCACAGCTGCTCCACAAGTGCCCAAAACTAGGACACCCAAGTCACTAGCAGGCTCATACATGCACCACACATAGCTGTTCACAGAATAGTGAATGCTTTCACAGAGGATGACGGAATCATTTCCACAGCAGGAGTACCTATACCTCAAACATCTGGACTCCACCTCCACAGCTGCTCCACAAGCACCTTTACCTCACACACCATTACCAACACTGCAGTGGGGGTACCAGTACCCAAGGCACTAACATCACCACCACCCTAGACCCCATAAGCCACCCCTGTGGCTTCATGCATACCTCTACTCTAGATTCTGGCTCCATGGCTACTCCATTGTCACCCATGCATAAAACACCATTGATACAACTACTGTAAGTGTACTCATAGGCTGAACTCAGGGACTGGAAGGATTCTCTTAGCCATGACTTCTTCCATGAGAGAAAAAGAGATCAGGATGACTAAGCAGCCTTCACCACTGAAGACCCCAAAAGCCCTCACTGCCACTGCAGCCTTGGCCAACAAAGCCCCTTTTAGTGTCTGTTGGCCCCTTTAGTGTCTGTTGATTCTGATGACAGGTGACAGAGCTGCACAGAGACTATGCAACTGCACCTTACCTGGAGCTTTAACTGCCTCATGTCACCTATCCAACACTGTTGCACCCAACCACAGACAATGGTCTTTCTTCACTGAAACCAGACCATAAAATCTAAAATAGATGACTGTTCCATCAAATACACACACATCAGTATAATGCTACAAGAAATCCAAAAACTCAAGGGAAAATGACGCCATCCAAGGAACACAATAAACCAGTAACCAACCACAAAGAAATGGAGATGCATTTATTTAAAAAAGAAAAAAAAAAAACCTCAAAATAATTGTTTTAAGGAACTAGCAAACTACAAGAGAATGCAGATAGCTTAACAAAATCAGGGAAACAATATAAAAACAAAACAAGAAGTTAAACAAAGAGAAATCATGAAAAAGAACCAAACAGAAATTTTGGAGCTGAAGAATACAATTAATCCAATGAAAAGCAGTATAGGGAGTATTGACACTTGATTCTTAAAGAATCAAGCAGAAGAAAGAATCTGCAAACTCAAAGACAGGTCTTTTGAAATTATCCAGTTAGGTTAACAAAAGAAAAACAAATGAAAGAGTGAAGACAGCTCATAGAACCTGCATGGCTATAAGAATATATGCATTATGGATATAAAAGGAGGAGAAAGGGAAAGAAAGCTTATTTAAAGAAATAATGGCTGAAAACATTTCAAATTTTGGGAGACATATGAATATCCAGATACATGAAGGTTAAAAGTCTCCAGACATCTTCAACCAAAAGGAAACTTCATCAAGACACATTATAATCAAACTTTTAAGTATCAATGACAAAGAGAATTCGGAAAGCAGTAAGAGAAAATATCTGGTTATTTACATGGGAAACCCTATATATTTATCAGTGGATTTCTCAACAGAAACCTTGCACATCAGGACACTGTAGGATGACATATTTAAAATGCTGGTAGGAAAAAAAACTACGAACCTAGATTGCTTACTTAGCAAAGCCATCCTTTAGAAATAAAGGAGAGAGAAAGACTTTCCCACCAAGTAAAGCCTAAGAGAGTTCATCACCAGGAGAACTACCTTATATAAAATGTTGAAGGGAGTTCTTCAAGCTGAAATGGAAAGATTCTAATTAGTAACACGGACACATATGAAAGTAAACAAAACTCAATGGTAATGGTTCCTATGTAACCATTTCAAAATACTATAATAATGTAATAGTAGAGAATAAATTACTTTTAATTCTAGTATAAACGTTAAAAGACAAAGCATTGAAGATGGCAGAGAGGAAGGGAGCTCTGTAAACTTCGTCCACCCCATCTATCGAACTCAGAAGGACATTACTCTCATCTGCAAGACTGGAAGGAGAAAATACAGACTCCAGGAAGAAGACATCCTCAAAGATGGCTGAGTGAGTGACTGCGAACTGGGGAGATTGGAAAATGGGCCAGCCTGAGAAGAGAAAGGGAGGTGGGAGCCCCAACCCAACACAGAGAAAGTACGCAGAGCCCCTGAGAGACAAAGGGAAGAGAAAGAGAAACTGAAAACGCTCATAGTACTGACTCTAGAGAAGAGATAAAGAATGTTTAACCTCGCACAGAGAGAAAAACTCTCACTATATATATATATATCTGCTGGGCAGCGTGAATCTGGAACCTGGGTGGTACAAGGGAACAAACAGCCCCCACCCCTGGGCTATCAGGTGGGGAGTCAGAGGCCACGGGGGTATGCACTTCGGCTTCAGCTGCGGGAGCAGGAGCGCACAGCTCATTTCCACAGCGCATCTCGCCTCAGGCATTGGCCACGCAAACTGCAGGTGCCAACAGGGAAAAAACAGCCTCTACCCCTATGCGATCCCAGCAGGGAGCTGGCAGTGGCGGCGGTGGGGGCGCGCACCTCATTTCCTGCAGCGCCTGCCTGAATCCTGGCCAGTGCCAAGAGAAACTGCTCCCTCTGCCAACGCAATCCCGGCTGGGAGTTGGCGGCAGTGTCTGTGGGGGTGCACACTTCGCCTCCTGCAGCGCACCTCACCTCCAGCAGTGGTAGCGCAAATCCTTGCCTGCACCAAGAGAAACTGCTCCCTCCCCTAGGAGATCCCAGCTAAGAAGCCAGCCACCAAAGTGAGTACATCTCATCTCTGGTAGCATAAAAGTGCATGGACTAGTGAGGTGGGGCTGGAAAATACAGCTTGGCTCAGTTGTGGCACAAGGAGATCGCACTCATAAGAATGACCTGCTGTGCTTAGTTCCAGCAGAACTTGGTGTGCTGCTATTCATCTCTCTGCAACCACCAAGGCGGGGCCTCCAAAAAGCAGCCCCTGAAACCTACCTACACCAAACCACGCCTATCTGCGATGGGGAGCTGCTGCTTTATTTGTACTAATTTTTTATTATTATTACCTTTTTTACATTTTTAATTTAAAAAAATTTTTACTTTTTATTTTCCTTTTTCCTTTCTCCCCTTTTTTTCCTCTTCTCTTGCCATACAGATATATTCTCCCTTATCTCATCCTTATCTCTCCCCTTGACTGGTTATACACTTTTAGACTGTCCATTGTCCTTTGTTGTCTCTGCCTCCCTTTATTTTTTCTTCTCTTCTTTTCTTCTCTTTCCTCTTCCTTTTCCTTTCTTCCTTTCCCCCTTGTAATTTGTTATTTGTTTGATTTGTCTGTGCGATTGCTTGCTTCTGTTCCCTGTGTGTTTGTCTTTCTGTTTTCCTTTACAGGGTTACCCCAAGAAACAAGCCAAAGTACGCATGACAGAGAGTCCCAAATATCACTGAGTAGGGAAATAAAATAATCAAAGGCACAACAAGAGAAACAGAGACACCATTAAAAGAAAATTTCCTGAAATGACAGGCCCTGGTCAGTCAATAAGCCTCCTTTAACAGAGCAATACTAACAGGTGCACAGCGTGGAATGAGCTTTTAAAACTGACAAGAGACAGAAAACTAGCCAAAATGACAAAACGAAGGAACTCTCCCCTGAAGAACCTCCAAAAAGAAGTCACAGTGACAGAACTGCTCAAAACAGATTTAATCAAAATAACTGAACAAGAATTTAAAACAGTTGTCATAAAATTAATTGCTAGACTTGAAAAAAGCATCGGAGAAGCTACTGATACAATGACTAGGGACCTTCAAAATGGGTATGACGAGTTAAAAAAGGCTATACATGCGGTGAATAATAAAATGGGGGCAGCCACCTCACTGATTGAAGAGGCAGAAAGACGAATAGGTGAATTAGAAGACACAATGATAGCAAAAGAGGAGGCCAAAAAAAAAAAAAAAAAAAGGGAGAGAAGTTGATCCAGGAGCATGAAAGGAGAACTTGAGACCTGAGTGATACAATCAAACGGAACAACATACATATCATAGGAATTCCTGAATAGGAAGAAAGAGAGAGAGTTCCTGAAGGTATATTAGACCAAATTATAACTGAGAATTTCCCAAATCTGGGGAAATAAATAGACATTCAAATTCAAGAGGCACAAAGAACCCGCTTAAGACATAATTTGAATTGACCTTCAGCACGATATATCATAGTGAAACTGGCAAAATATAAAGATATAGAGAGAATTCTGAAAGCAGCTAGGGATAAAAGGGCCCTAACATACAAAGGAAAACCTATCAGAGTGGCTAAGGACCTATCTACTGAAACTTGGCAGGCCAGAAAGGAACGGCAGGAAATCTTCAAAGTGATGAACAGAAAAAACATGGATCCTTTATCCAGCAAGCCTGTCATTCAAAATAGAAGGAGAGATAAAAGTGTTCCCAAATAAACAAAAATTAAGAGAATTCATGACCACCAAACCAGCCCTACAAGAAATCCTAAGAGGGACTCTATGAGGGAAATGTTGCAAAGAATACAAGGTGCCAGAGACACCACCACAAACATGAATTCTACGGAGAACACAATGACTCTAAACCCACATTTCTCAATAATAACACTGAATGTAAATGGACTAAATGCTCCAACCAAACGACACAGGGTAGCAAATGGATAAAAAAAAAAAAAAACAAACAAAATCCATCTATTTGCTGTCTACAAGAGACTCATTTTAAACATGAAGGTACCATCAGGTTGAAAGTAAAGGGATGGAGAAATATATATCCTGTGATGGGAAGCCAAAAGAAAGCCAGAGTAGACATACTTATATCAAACTAGACTTTAAAGTAAAGGCAGTAACAAGAGATGAAGGACATTATATAATAATTACAGGGTCTCTCCATCAGGAAGAGCTAACAATTATAAACATATATGGGCCAAATTCGGAAGCACCCAAATACATAAAACAATTAACCACAGACAGAAACAGTCTTTTTGATAAGAGTGTGCTAATTGCAAGGGACTTTAATACTCCACTGACAGCAATGGATAGATCAACCAGACAGAAAATCACTAAAGAAGCAATGGACCTGAATGACACATTGAAACAGATGGAATTGATAGATAAATTTAGAATTCTGCATCCTGAAGTTAGAAAATTCACCTTCTTCTCAAGTGCACATGGCACGTTCTCCAAGATAGATCACATACTGGGGAATAAAGCAGACCACCATAAGTATAAACAAATTGAGATCTTACCATGCACACTTTCATATCACAATTGTATGAAACTGAAATTAACCATAGGAAAAAGTCTGGAAAAACTCCAAAAATGTGGAGGTTAAAAACCAACCTACTAGAGAATGATTGGCCTAATCAGGCAACTAGAGAAGAAATGAAAAAATATAGGGAAACAAATGAAAATGAAAATACAACAATCGAAACTTTTTGAAACGCAGCAAAGGCAGTCCTAAGAGGAAAGTATATTGCAATCCAGGTCTATTTCAACAAACTAGAAAAAGTGCAAATTCAAAATCTAAAAGAGCACCTAATGGAACTAGAAGGGGAGCAGCAAGAGCACTCCAAACCCAGCAGAAGAAGCGAAATAATAAAGATCAGGGCAGAAATAAACAATATAGAAACCAAAAAAAAAAAAAAAAAACAGTTGAGCAGACCAATGAAATCAAGGGTTTGTTCTTGGAAAAAATAAACAAAATTGATAAACCTCTAGCCAGGCTCCTCAGAAAAAAGGAGAGAGCATCCAGATATATAAAATCATGAATGAAAATGGATCTATTACAACCAATCTCATAGAAATGCAAGCAAATAATAGAGATTACTATGAGAAATTATATCCCAACAAACTGGACAACCTAGTAAAAATGGACAAATTCCTGAATGCACATACACTAACAAAATTCAAACGGAAAGAGACAGAAAGCATGAATAGGCGATAACCAGTGAAGAAATCCAATCCGTTATCAAAATACTCCCAATGAATAAGAGCCCAGGGCCAGAGGGACTCCCAGGAGAATTCTACCAGACATTTAAAACAGAGCTAATACCCATTCTTCTCAAACTATTCCAAAAAATAGAAATAGAAGGAAAACTTCCGGAATCATTCTAAGAAGCCAGAATCACTTTGATACCCAAACCAGACAGAGACTCAGTAAAAAAAGAGAACTACAGACCAATATATTTAATGAATACAGATGCAAAAATACTCAACAAGATACTGGCAAATCGAATTCAATGGCATATAAAAAATTATCCATCATGATCAAGTGGGATTCATTCCTGTGTTGCAGGGCTGTTTCAATATTCACAAATCCATCAATGTGATACATCACATTAACAAAAGAAAAGATAAAAGCAACAGAGGAAAAAAAATTTCTGTGAACAGTTTCACATTCAGCATTCAACTGGGATTCCTTATAATTCCCAAGGCCAAGCCATTATTGAAAGAACTAATCAAATTTTAAAAAGTCAAATAGTGAGACTCCAAAATTCAAATTTTAAGTATGCCTCATCTCATCAGATCTTAGCTCATTATATGTTTGTATTAAATCACCTGATTCCAGATAATTCCGGAGAAACCCCAATGCTTAAGCATTGGCAAAACAAACTGACCACAAAGCCCCCGGTAAAATGGAAAGATATACTTTCAGGAGCTTGGAAAGGCTATGATGTTTTACTAACTGCGGGTCGAGGTTTTGCTTGTATTTTCCCACAGGACATTGATTCACCCATCTGGGTGCCAGATCACCTAATTCGATATGTCTCCACAGCTTTACCAGACTCGCCATCAAATTACATTAGAGATGACAACCAATAACCTGAGTCAGGAGACAAGAAGACTCCGCCTACATTCCTGCAAATGAACAAATGATATCTGTCTGTCATTTAACACCAAAAATAGTCCCCTTCCTACTTGGGGGCAAATTAAAAAGCTCACTGTGTCTACTGTTGCTTTAATACATACAGCCTCCTTTGTTAACGATATGTCTAAAAATATAACTTTAGCTCTTACTACTCAAGAAATTATTAATAAAAAACTTAATGATAAGGTTGATGCCCTAGAAGAAGCAGTTGTGTCTATAGGTCAAGAGCTATTAACTCTAAAAATTCAATTATCATTAAGATGCCATTGAGACTACAAATGGATTTGTGTAACTCCCCTGCAGGTAAATGAGTCAGAACATTCTTGGTACAAGGTACAACAACATATTTGGGGGATTTGGAATCACTCTGACCTAAGCTTTGATTTAATTAAGCACTCTGCATAAACAAATCTCTGATACCGGTGCCTCAAATCTAGTGTTTCCCGCCTTCGATTAAGATTTAACGCTACTGAGTTCTTAAGTAAAAAAGGGGGATATGTTGGGGCCCAGTAGGCCAAAAAACCTTCCTCAGAGCGACCCTTGAAGGCACTGCCTCCAGGGCGCAGGAGAGTCTATATAAGTGACCTTTGATGGCTATGCCTCCAGGGCGCAGGAGAACTATTTGGGAAATTGTGGAACAAGTCAAAAGACTGTGAAACAACATTTGGCCTCCTGGGCTGCACATGTGGCTTCTGTTTATCCTGTCTGTGATTTTCTCATTGCTTTGCAAAAGCCAAAAAGGCATACACCTTTAAGTTTTGAATCAACTTGGGTCAGTTAGTGACACCAGCTTTCCCTTACATTATTTCTGTTCCCAGCTCATTGTCTGCTGTTGGGGGCAAACACAATCCTCTGTCTAAAATTAACTTCTTGGATAATAAGCGTCTTGCCCAGACATAACTGCTAAAGGGCCTGAAGAAAAGAAGACTCTTTGAGAGTCAGACACCCTCATTCCTGTTTTTTTTTACTTCTGTTCTCACGGCTGTTCTCTCTTCTGTGATAAAAAATGATCCTTCCCAGAACATGTTTTTACTCTTTCAAGGACCATAAACTATGTAATCATTAAATAAAAAATGTAATCACCTATGGTATATAAGACACTGAATTTCTTAGTAAAGTGTGGCTTTACCACCATTCATGTTGTCTGTCTTCTTTCTTATAGATATTGCGCCGACACCAACCCCCTACTCAGGGATCCTTCGACTGGGGTGCGTGGTACTTTACAGCAACAAGTTCAGCTCTCTGGGCTGAAGTTTCCCTAGTTTGAAAAGAAATAATTTTAGATTCAGACGGGGGAGCAGAAGATCATCAGCGTAACCCAGGAATTGGAAGTTTTTCAGGAGGCATTGTAAGTGGGTATGGCACCTTTGCCTCTCACATGTTAAAAAGTGCCAAAGCGTGAAGAGCATTTGTACAATAACATTTCAGCCCAAGAAGAGTGAAGGATATTTGCACAATAACATTTTAACTCAAGTGATTTCACCTCTGAGGAACTGGATCAGCTGCAAGGGTTGTAAGGCACGAGACCTTTGCTCGATCACACTCTCCTTAATAGCTCCTTGCTGCTGCTTCCCACATTTCCCCCTATTGTTTTTAATTCTACAAGATGCACTTTGGCATGAGTCAATGTTCCTGCCCAAATGTGTGCATGAAAGCAAGGTGGCAAATTAGGGAGAAGAGGTGGTGGAAGCACAGTAATCATCTTTTGATGAATACTAGTCCATCCAACTCGTTGGATCCTGCCGATAGATGCTGAAAAAGCATTTGACAAAATAAAGCACCTTTTCTTAGTAAAAACCCTTGAGAAAGTCGGAATAGAAGGAACTTACCTAAACATTATAAAAGCAGTTTATGAAAAGCCCACGGCTAATATCATCCTCAATGGGGAACAACTGAGATCTTTCCCCCTGAGATCAGGAACAAGACAGGGGTGTCCACGCTCACCACTGTTTAGCATAGGGCTGGAAGTCCTAGCATCAGCAATCAGACAACAAAAGGAAATAAAAGGCATCAGAATTGGCAAAGAAGAAGTCAAACTTTCGGTTTTCGTAGATGACATGGTACTCTACATGGAGAACCCAATCGACTCCACCAGAAACCTTCTAGAAGTGATCAATGAATTCAGAAAAGTTGCAAGGCACAAAATCAATGCACAGAAATTGGTTGGATTCATTACACCAATAATGAAGCTGTGGAAAGAGAAATAAAGAAACTGATCCCATTCACAATTGCATGAAAAAAACATAAAATTCCTAGAAGTAAACTTAACCAAGAATGTAAAAGACGTATATGATGAATACTATAGAAAACATATGAAAGAAATTGAAGAAAACACCAAAAAATGAAAAAACATCACATGCTTACGGATCAGAAGAATAAACATTGTGAAAATGTCCTTACCACCCAAAGCAACCTACACATTCAATGCAATCCCCATCAAAATTGCACAAGTATTCTTCTCAAAGGTAGAACTATCTATCGTCAAATTCATATGGAACCACAAAAGACCTGAATAGCTAACGTAATATTGAAGAAGAAAGCCAAAACGGGAGCCATCACAATCGCAGACATTAGCCTCTACTACAAAACAGTCATCATCAAGACAGTATGGTATTGGCACAAAAACAGACACATAGACCAATGGAGTAGAATTGACAACCCAGAACTGGGCCCACAAATGTATAGCCAATTAATTTTTGACAAAGCAGGACAGAGTATCCAATGGAAAAAAGACTGCCTCTTTAGCAGTTGGTGCTGGGACACCTGGAGAGCAACATTCAGAAGAATGAAACTAGACCACTTTCTTACTCCATACACAAAAATAAACTCAAAATGGCTGAAGGACCTGAATGTGAGACAGGAAACCATCAAAACTCTCGAGAAGAAAGTAGGAAACTACCTCCTTGACCTAAACCGCAGCAATTTCCTACTCGACACATCCCCAAAAGCAAGAGAAATGAAAGCAAAAATGAACTATTGGGACCTAATCTAGATAAAAAGCTTCTGCAATGCAAAGGAAACAATAAAGAATACTAATAGGCAACCAATGGATTGGGAAAAGATAGTTGCAAATGACATATCAGATAAAGGGCTAGTATGCAAAATATACAAGGAACTCACCAAACTCCACACCCAAAAAATGAATAACCCAGTGAAGAAATGGGCAGAACACATAAACAGACATTTCTCCAAAGAGGACATCCAGATGGCCTACAGTCACATGAAATGATGCTCAACATCACTCACCATCAGGGAAGTACAAATCAAAACCACACTGAGATACCCCCCATGCCAGTCAGAGTGGCTAAAATGAACAAATCAAGAGATTATAGATGCTGGCGAGGATGTGGAGAGACAGGCACTGTCCTACACTGTTGGTGGGAATGTAAACTGGTGCAGCCGCTCTGGAAAATAGTGTGGAGGTTCCTCAAAAAACTATCAATAGAACTCCCCTATGACCTCGCAATAGCACTGCTAGGGATTTACCCAAGGGATACAGAAGTGCTGATACATAGGGGCACATGTACCCCAACGTTCATAGCAGCACTTTCTACAATAGCCAAATCACGGAAAGAGCCTAAATATCCATCACCTGACGAATGGATCAAGAAGATGTGGTATATATATACAATGGAGTGTTACACTGCAATGAGAAAGAATGAAATCTGGCCACTTGCAGCAAAGTGAATGGACCTGGAGGGTGTCATGCTAAGCAAAATAAGTCAGGCGGAGAAGGACAGATACCATATGTTTGCACTCATAGGTCTAACAGGAGATCAGGAGAAACCTAACAGAGTAACATAGGGAGGGGAACGGGGAAGGAGAGTTAGGGAGAGAGAAGGACGCAAAACTTGAGAGACTATTGAATACTGAAAAGGAACCGAAGGTTGAAGGAGGAGGAGGTGGGGGGAAAGAGGTGGTGGTAATGGAGGAGGACACTTGTGGGGAAGAGCAGTGGGTGTTATATGGAAACCAATTTGACAATAATCTCTTTAAAAAAATAAAAATAAAAATAAAAAACAAAGAAACACAACTACATGGTTCTTATAAACAATCACAATCGGATTTATAGGCTGAAAGCAAAGGAATAGTATTCCATGCAAACTCTATGCAAATGAATAACAAAACCACGCAAAGCCAGCTCTACAATAGCAGACAAAAGAGGCTTTAAGTTAAAAACTATAAAAGAGGACAAAGGTCATTATATAACGATAAATGGCTAAATTCATCTAAAGGATATAAAACTTTAAATATTTATGTATCCAACATGAAGCATCTAAATATATAAATCAAACATTGACAGAACTGAAGGGAGAAAGAGGCAACAATACAATAACAATAAGGGACTTTACGGGTGCCTGTGTAGCTCAGTCAGTTAATTCTCCAACTTCAGCTCAGGTCATGATCTCACAGTCTGAATTTAAGCCCAACATCAGGCTCTGTGTTGACAGCTCAGAGCCTGGAGTCTGCTTTGGATTCCCTGTCTCCCTCTCTCTCTCACCCTCCCCTAATCACTCCATTTCTCTCTCTCAAAAATAAATAAATGTTTGCACTCATAGGTCTAACAGGAGAAACTTAACAGAGGAACATAGGGAGGGGAAGGGAGAAAGAGAGTTGGGGAGAGAGAGGGACGCAAAACATGAGAGACTATTGAATACTGAAAACGAACCGAGGGCTGAAGGTGGAGGTGGAGGTGGGAAGGGAGTTGGTGGTAATGGAGGAGGGCACTTGTGGGGAAGAGTACTGGGTATTATATGAAAACCAATTTGACAATACACTATTAAAAATAAATAAATATTAAGTTTTTTTTACCCCCCCCCCCGGGGCAAGGGAATCAAGAACAAAAATGAACTATTGAGACTGCAATGCAAAGGAAACAATTAAAAAAACTAACAGGCAACTGAGAGAATGGGAAAAGATAGTGGCAAATGGCATATCAGATAAAGGACCAGTATGCAAAATCTACAAGGAACTCACTAAACTCCATACCTGAAAAATGAATAATCCAGTGAAGACATTGGCAGAAGACATGAACAGACACTTCTCCAAAGAGGACATCCAGATGGTCAATAGGCACATGAAACGATGCTCAGAGTCACTCATCATCAGGGAAATTCAAATCAAAATCACACTGAGACACCACCTCACACCAGTCAGAGTGGCCAAAATGAACAAATCAAAAGACTACATATAGATGCTGGCGAGGATGTGGAGAAACAGGGACCCTCCTACACTGTTGGTGGGAATGTAAACTGGTGCAGCCGCTCTGGAAAACAGTATGGAGGTTTCTCCAAAAACTATCAGTAGAACTCCCCTATGACCCAGCAATAGCACTGCTAGGGATTTACCCAAAGGATACAGAAGTGCTGATGCATAGGATCACATGCACCCCAATGTTCATAGCGGCACTGTCAACAATAGCCAAATCATGGAAAGAGCCTAAATGTCCATCACCTGATGAATGAGTCAAGAAGATGTGGTATATATATACAACGGAGTACAAATGGTAATGAGAAAGAATGAAATATGGTCATTTGTAGCAAAGTGGGTGGACCTCGAAGGTGTCATGCTAAGCGAAATAAGTCAGGCAGAGAAGGACAGATACCATATGTTTGCACTCATAGGTCTAACAGGAGAAACCTAACAGAGGACCATGGAGAGGGGAAGAGGGAAAGAGAGTTGGGGAGAGCAAGGGACACAAATCATAAGAGAATATTGAATACTGAAAACGAACCGAGGACTGAAGGGGGAGGGGGAAGGGGGAGGAGGTTATGGTCATGGAGGGGGGCACTCGTGGGGAGGGACACTGGGTATTATATGGAAACCAATTTGACAATAAACTATTACAAAGTTAAAAAAAGAAAAAATTGGAGACATTAACTCCCCACTTTTATCAATGTACAGGTCATCCAGATAGAAAACCAGTAAGGAGAAAGCCAATTTGAATAACACTATAAAACAAATGGACCCAATAAATATATACAAAACATTCTACTTAACAGCAGTATAATACATATTTTTCTTAGTCTCACACAGAACATTCTCCAGAATAGATCATAAGGTTTGACAAAAAAAAAAATCTTAGCAAATTTAAGAAAATTGAAATCATATTAAGGATAATTTACAATCATAACTGCAGAAAACTAGAAATATATAACGGAGGAAAACTGGAAAGTTCACATTTTTGTGGAAATTAACACCCTCTGGAACAACCTATAGGTCAAGGGGAAATCAAGAGAGAAATAATAAAATATATTGAAAAGAAAGAAAAAAAAAGCAAAGCATACCAAAACTAATGATATTCAGCAAAAGCAATTCTAAGTGAAAAGTTTGTAACAAAAATACCTACATTGAGAAAAATAAATATCTCAAATAAATCATCTGTTTTTATCTCAAATAAGTAGAAAAAGAAGAAATGAAGCCCAAAATTAATAGAAGAAAGAACCAAAAAATATGAGAGCAGAAATAAATAAAATAATTACTAGTAAAAAAACAGAAAAGGTCAAATAAAGTAATAGCTGGTTTTTTAAAAGATAAACAATATTGACAAACTTTTAGTTAGACTAAAAAAAAGACAACACTCAAGTAGATAAAATAAAAAATGAAAGAGAAGACATTACAACTCATAACACAGAGATACAAAGGATTATAAGAGACTACTGTGAACAATTAATAAATTGGATAACCTAGAAGAAATTGATATTTCCAGACACATACAACCTACCAAGACTGAAACATGAAGAGACAGAAAATCTGAATGGATAATTAACAAGTAAGGAGTTTGAATCAGTAATAAAAAATCTCCAAATAAAAAAAACCTCCAGGGCCTGATGGCTTCACTGGTGAATTCTACCAAATATTTGAAGAATTAACATCATTTCTTCTCAAATTCTTCCAAAATATTGGCAAGGACAGTACACTTCAAAAGTCATTTTATAAGGACCGCATTATCATGATACCAAAGCCAAACAAGGCCATTACACAAAAAGAAAATCACAGACCAATATCCTTGGTGAACATTGATGCAAAATCCTTAAATACTAGCAAACAAAATTCAACAGCATATTGAAAGGATCACTCATCATGGCCAACTGAAATTTATATTGAGGATAAAAGGATGGCTTAAAATATGTAAATCAATAAATATGATACACCATATTTACAAAATAAAGGACAAACGTGATATAATTATTTCAATAGATGCAGAAAGAACAATTGACAGATTTCAACATCATTTCATGATTAAAAACTCTCAACAAATGAGGTGTAGATCAAATATACCTTAACATAAGGCCATAGATGAGAAACCCACAGCTAACGTCATACTCAATTGTAAAAATCTGAAAGCTTGCCCTATAAGATCAGGAACAAGACAAGGATGCCCAATCTCACCACCTCTATTCAACATATTACTGGAAGTGTTAGCTACATCAATTACGAAAGGAAAGAAAGAAAAGGCATACAAATCAGAAAGGAAGACGTTAAGATGATACAATCTTACATATACAAAACCCTAAAAAAGCCCACAAAAACTAACAAATTTAGTAATGTTGCAGGATAAAAACAAAACAGAACAAAACAAACCCAAATCATTTGCATTTCTATACTGTAAAAATATACTATCCAAAAAAGAAGTTAAGAACGCAATTGCATTGCAGTAGCATCAAAGAGAATAAAATACTTGAGAATAAATTTGACCAAAGAGTTGAAGGAACCATAGGAGAAAAACTATGAACAATGATGAAGGAAACTGAGGAAGACACAAATAAGTGGAAAGCTTTCTTATGTTTTTATGAATTAGAAAATTAATATTGTTAAAATGTCCATACACCCAAAGCTATCTACAGATTCAGTGTAATATATATTAAGATTCCAAAAACATCATTTTACAGAAATAAAAAAACAATCCTAATATCCATTTGGAACCACAAAAGATCCTAAATAGTTAAAGCAATTTTGAGCAACAAAAAGAAAGCTGGAAGCATTACACTTCCTGATTTCACATTACATTATAAATTTATAGTAGGCAGGATGGGAAGGGAGGCAAGAAGGCAGAGAAATAGGGAGTTCTGTACTTCCTGCCTACATCTCTCAAACAAAGAAGGGCTGAAGTCAAAGGATGCTGAACCCCAAAAACCTGGGAGAAAAGAGACAGAGTCCGCTAAGAAGACAGCCTCACAGGGCATTTGGAGAGAGATCATATTGCTATCAGCAGAGCTTTCTTTGGGCTGGGAGCCCTGTTCCCAGAAATTCCCTCTGGCCTAGACAGACTCAGTCAGCATCAGGAGGAACCACTCCCCTACTGCCCCTACTCAATCCCCATCCAGGAAGCGCCCCGGCCTATGGGATTACATTTTGGGCAGTATCATTAAAGTGCAAGGTCTAAGATCTGGAAAGAGGCTGGGTGTGAGACATAGAACACAGCCCATCTCGGCTACTCCTGTGGCACAGGGAGCTTGGACCCAAAAGAGTGATTTGCAATGCCTGGTTTGAGAAGGGACTGGGGTGCTGCCATTTTTCTCCCTACCAAGGCGGGGCTTAAGGGAGTGGTCCTCGGGACACACCTTGGAGGCCAGACCTGCCTACGCCAAATCATGCACATCCTCACTGGAGAGCTGTTTTGTTGTTGTTCTTGTTGTTGTTTACTGAAGCCTGAAGCAAGGCCAGCATTGATACATTGCAGTGACTAACTCTAGATTAATTCTTACTATTCAGATATACTCTCCCTTATCTCATTCTTATCTCTCTCCTCCACTGGACTGGGCACTCTGGTTTAGGTTTGCTTAAACAGTCACATTTAATCTATACTCTTGATGCATATTCTATACCTCCTTCATTACCTTCCTTTCTCTCTATCTCTGGAATAATCAGACCATATAGTTTCTTTAGGTAACGTTATATTCATTTCTTTCTCCTTGCCTCCTACCATGATCTCCTTTTTCTCTCTCTGAATGAAGCCTTTTAGTCTCTCTGTCTGGCCAATGTTCAATTTCTCTTTCTCAACATCCCTGTCATTTCTCTCTTTGTATATACTCTTCCATCAGCACTGCCTCCAACCTGCTATATATTTGTAGTTGGGATTTCTGGTTTTATGCTTTTCGAATGCCCTTTGTCTTTTCTTGCTTTAGTTTTTTTTTCCCCTTTTGGTTTGCTTGTTTGTTTGATTTGATTTGTCTGTACGTTTGTATGCTTTTGTTCCCTGTTTGTTTGTCTGTCTGTTTTCCTTTCCAGGGCTACAGCAAGAAACAAGCCAAAGCACACATGGTGGAGAGTCCCAACTATCAACATGAGTAGGGAAATAAAATAACCAAAGGCACAACAAGAGAGACCAAGGGACACCATTAAAAGAACACTTCCTGAAATGACAGGCTGTGGAGAGTAAATGAGCCTTTTTTAATAAAGCAGAACTCGCAGGTGCTGAGCATATATCAAGCTTTTAAAACCTGCAGGAGACCACAAGCTAATCAAAATAATGAAATGGAAGAACTCTATTCTAAAGAAAATCCAGGAAGAAGTGATAGCTACAGAATTCCTCAAACAGATATGAGCAACATAACTGACCAAAAATTGAGATCAAAAGTCATAAAATGAATCAGTGGGCTTGAAAAAGGGATGGAAGACCAGAGATGCTATTGCTACAAAGATTATGGACCTTAAAAATAGTTGTGGTTAATTAAAAAAATGCTATAAATGAGGTGCATAAGAAAATGGAGGCAACCATTGCATGGATTGAAGAGGCAGAGAGGAGAATAGCTGAATTAGAAGACACAATTATAGAAAAAGAGGAAGCCAAGAAAAGGAGACATAAATTGATCTAGGTGCATGAGGAGACAATTCGAGAACTGAGTGATGCAATCAAACAGAACAATATCCATAGCAAAGGAATTCCACAAGAAGAAGAGAGAGAGAAAGGAGCTGAAGGGGTACTTGAACAAATTATAGTCAAGAACTGCCCCAATCTAGGGAAGAAACCAGACACTGAAATCTAAGAGGCACAGGGAACTCCCTTCAGATGTAACTTGAATCAATCTTCTGCACGACATATCATAGTGAACCTGCCAAAATATAAGGGAGAATTCTGAAAGCAGCTAGGAATAAAAGGTCTCTAACATATAAAGGAAAACCTATCAGAGGAGTTGCAGACATTTCTACTTAAACTTGGCAGGCCAGAAAGTAATGGCAATATCTTTAATGTGATGAACAGAATAAATATGCAGCCAAGAATCCTTTACCAGCAAGCCTGTCATTCAAAATAGGAAGAGAAAGGTTTTCGCAAAGAAACAAAAATGGAAGGAATTCAAAACCACTAAACCACCCCTACAAGAAATACTAAGGGGGACTCTATGAGGGAAATGTTGCAAGGAACACAAGAAACAGAGACACCACTACAAGCATCAACCCTACAAAGAACACAATGACTCTAAGCCCATGTTTTTCAATAATAACACTGAATGTAAATGGACTAAATGCTCCAATCAAAATAAATAGAGTATCAGAATGGATAAAAATCCAAAACCCATCTATTTGCTGTCTATAAGAGACTTATTTTAGACCTGAGGACACCTTCAGATTGAAAGTGAGAAGATGGAGAAATATCTATCATGCTACTGGAAGTCAAATAAAGCTGGAGTAGCCATACTTATATCAGACAAACTGGACTTTAAAGTTAAGGCAGTAAAAGAGATGAAGAAGGGCATTATATAATAATTACAGGGTCTATCCATCAGGAAGAGCTAACAATTATAAATATCTATGCACCGGATTTGGAAGCACTCAAAAACATATAATAGGTAATCACAAACATAAACAATCTTATTGACGAGAATGTGCTAATTGCAGGGGACTTTAATATTCCACATACAGCAATGGATAGATCAACTAGACAGAAAATCAGTAAAGAAACAATGGACCTGAATGACACATTGGATCAGATGGATTTGATAAATATATTTAGAACTCTACATGCAGAGGCTATGGAAATCACTTTCTTCTCAAGTGCACATGGCACATTTTCAAAGACAGATCACATACTGGGTCATAAAACAACCCTTAATAAATATAAAAGAACTGAGATCATACCATGCATGCTTTCAGATTACAATGCTATGAAACTTGAAACCAAACACAGGAAAAAGTCTGGAAAACCTTCAAAAACATGGAAGTTAAAGAACACTCTACTGAAGAATGAATGGGCCAATTGGGCAATGAGAGAAGAAATTAAAAAATATATGGAAACATCCAGTCACAAGACCATGGGGGAGGAGAAGGGGCAAAAATAGTTAGGGAGAGGGAGGGAGGCAAATCATGAGAGACTCTTGAATACTGAAAACAAAATGAGGGCTGAAGGTGGAGGGGGCAAGGGGAAAGGGGTGATAGGCATAAAGGAGGGCAATTGTGTAGATGAGCACTGGGTGTCTTGTGGAAACCAACTTCACAATAAATTATAAATATCTATATCTATATATACAAATGAAAAATGAAAATACTACAATCCAAACTCTATGGAATGCAGCATAGGAAGTCCTAAGAGGAGAGTACATTGCAATCCAGGCCGATCTCAAGAAACTAGAAAAAGTACAAATACAAAATCTAACAGCACACCTAAAGGAACAAGAGACAGAGCAGCAAGAGTACTCAAAGCCCAGAAGAAGAACAGAAATAATAAAGATTAGGGCAGAAATAAACAATACAGAATCTGAGAAAATAGCTGAACAGATGAATGAAACCAAGAGTAGTTTTTTTGAAAAAATAAATAAAATTGATAAACCATTAGCCAGGCTTCTCAAAAAGAAAAGAGAGACCAACCAAATGGACAAAATCATGAATGAAAACGGATTTATTACTACCAATACCTCAGAAATACAAGCAATTATCAGGGAATACTATGAAAAATTATATGCCAACAAACTGGGCAACCCAGAAGAAATGGACAAATTCCTAAACACACATGCACTACCAAAATTCTAAAGGGATGAGATAGAAAATCTGAACAGACCAAAAACAGTGAAGAAATTGAATCAGTTATCAAAAATCTCCCAATGAGTAAGAGCTCAGAGCCAGACGGCTTCCCTGGGGAATCCTACCAGACATTCAAAGCAGAGTTAAAACCCATTCTTCTCAAGCCATTCAAAAAAATAGAAATAGAAGGAAAACTTCCGGACTCATTCTATGAAGCCAGACTCACTTTGATTCCCAATCTAGACAGAGAACCAACAAAAGAAGAGAACTACAGGCCAATATCCTTGATGAAAATGCATGCAAAAATCCTCAAGAAGATACTAGCAAATCGAATTCAACAGCAAATAAAAAGAATTGTCCACCATGATCAAGTGTGATTCATTCCTGGGTTACAGGGCTGGTTCAGTATTCGCAAATACATCACCGTGAAACATCACGTTAACAAAAGAAAAGGTAAAAACTATATGATGCTGTCAATAGATGCAGAAAAAGCATTTGACAAAATACAGCATTCTTTCTTTATAAAAACCCTTAAGAAAGTTGGGATAGAAGGGACTCACTTAAATATCATAAAGGCCATTTATGAAAAGCCCACAGCTAATATCATCCTCAATGGGGAAAAATGGAGAGCTTTCTTCCCGAAATCAGGAACACGACAGGAGTGTCCACTCTCACCACTGTTGTTTAACATAGTGCTAGAAGTCCCAGCATAAGCAATAAGACAACAAAAGGAAATAAAAGGCATCAGAATTGGCAAAGATGAAGTCAAACTTTCAGTTTTCTCAGATAACATGCCACCCTACATGGAAAACTCTACAGACTCCACCAGAAGCCTACTAGAACTTATCCATGAATTCATCAAGGTCACAGGGTACAAAATCAACGTAAAGCAATTGGATGCATTTTTTATACACCAATAACAAAACAACAGAAAGAGAAATCAAGAAACTAATCCCTTTCACAATTGTACAAAAAAACATAAAATACCTAGTGATAAACCTAACTAAAGGTATAAGAGATCTGTTTGATGAAAACTATAAAAAACTTATGAAGGATATTGATGAAGAAACAAAAAATGGAAAAACATTCCAGGCTCATGGATTTAAAGAATAAATATTGTTAAAATGTCATTACTACCTAAAGCATTCCACAAATTCAGTGCAATCACAATCAAAATGGTACCAGCATTTTTATTAACAGTAGAAAAAACAATCTTCAAATTTGTATGAAACTACAAAAGTCCCCGAATAGCCAAAGTAATATCAAAGACAAAAACCAAAGTGGGAGATATCAAAAGCCCAGACATTAGCCTCGACTACAAAGCTGTCATCATCATGACAGTATGGTATTGACACAGAAGCAGACACATAGATTAATGGAATAGAATAGAGAATGCAGAATTGGACCCACCAATGTATGGCCAATTAATCTTTGACAAAGCAGGAAAGAGTATCTAATGGAAAAAAGACAGCCTCTTTAACAGATTGTGCTGGGAGAGCTGGACAGCAACATGCAGAAGCATGAACCTAGATCACTTTCTTACACCATACAGAAAAATAAACTCAAAATGGATGACAGACCTGAATATGAGACAGGAAACCATCAAAACACGAGAGGAGAAAGAAGGAAACAAAATCCTTGACCTCAACTGCAGCAATTTCTTACTCGACACATCTCCAAAGGCAAGGGAATCAAGAGCCAATGTGAACTATTGGGACCTCATCAAGATAAAAAGCTTCTGCATGGCAAAGAAAACAATCAGCAAATCTAATAAGTAACCGACAGA